>CM065728.1:68684160-68711660 GCA_033310375.1 Conus canariensis | reverse complement strand
ACACACACACACACACACAACACACACACACAGAGTCTTCTTTCCTGGCTGTGGGCTCAGGGAGCCACACACACTTTTCACACACACACACACACACACACACACACACACACACGCACACACACACGCACGCACACACACAGTCTTCTTTCCTGGCTTTGGGCTCAGGGAGCCACAAACACTTTTCACACACACACACACACACACAACACACACACACAACACACACACATCTATAAACTCCACTTTACATACTTGCATCGCTTCATTGAGGCACCCTTACCAGCTCACAAACGTTTAGAGTAAAAACAGGGAGTTCTGAGAGATTCAAAGTCTTCTCACTGTTGACATGAGTCTGATCTTTTTTGTCTGCCATCGGAAAGGCCCAGCATCAGTCTGCTTCATACAGGCACCAGTTACTTTTACACTGGTGTATGTACACCCAATCTGAACATGAACATATGAGCTCGACCCCTTACAGTGACGTACCTGGAGAGACTCATATGGATGTACTTCCCTGGAACATGCTGGAGTTAAAGGAAACGAGAGAGCAGACACACTGGCTGGCAAGGCAACGATAAGAACTGGATTGCAGCTTGGCCGATCTGATGTGATAAGAAATCTGAAGAATCACTTAAGCAAACAAGAGCAAAGCCACTATACCATAGACCATCTTTCAGATCTGAACATCAAGAGAGGAAGTGGCTGCACATCCAGACTTAAGGGAAGAGCAAGAAACATCAGCAACCAGACAAACATTGGAATAATTCCAAGGCCAACATTGCGAAGACTCCTAGAGATTGGGGCAAACTCATACTGGGCCTTTCCAATAACAGACACAAAAGATGAAACACATGTCAACTGAGATAAGACTTTGAATCTCTCAGGGCCCCCAGCGTATATGTAGACATGTGTGCGCTGGTGTGTGTTCATCAGTGGGGTGATGCCAGCGTGTTAATTAGAGTGTCCATGGATATCATGAGTGTGCAGGCGTTGGTGTGTGAGTGAGTGTGTGAGAGAGTGAGTTAGAGTGTGTGTGTGTGTGTGTGTGTGTGGTGTGTGTGTGTGTGTGTGTGTGTGTGTGTGTGTGTGTGTGGGATGTGTGTGAAGGGGAGGAGTTGTTGTTCTTATTGTTATGTGTATGCGTGTGTGCGCGCGAGTGTGCGCGTGCACGTATATGGTGTATGTAATGGTCTTGTTCTTGTTCTTGATCCTAAGTCATCTTCTGAACATTCACGCACGCAGTCACAACACACACACACACACACACACACACACACACACACACACACACACACACACACACACAGCATGCGCGCGCGCGCGAGCTCACACATACACACACACATACGAACGTGTGTGCGTACGTTCGCTCGCTCTTACTCACACACATATACACATGTGTGCATATGCTAGTCCACACGGACACACGCGCGCACACACAGGCATACACATAAGTGCACAAATGTACACACACACGCACGTGCACACACGCCCACATACAAAGACACACACTATACGCAGATATGTACACATATAGCCTATGTGCAGATACGTGTGCTTACACAAACCGCATAAATTCCACACACACACACACACACGCGCGCGCGCGCGCACATATGCACACGCACTTCACACACACACACACACGCGCGCGCGCGCGCGCGCGCACACACAAACGCACACACATGCCTGCACACACACACACACACACACACACACACACACACAGACAGACACACACACACACACACATGCGCCCACGCACACACATGGGCCCATGCCCGCACATCATACTCACACGTGTACATTCACTACACACACACAGAAAAAAAAAAACATAGTAGGTAGGCACTCAAGGCCTGACCAGCGCGTTGGGCTAATGCGTAGGTCAGACATCCGCTGAGTCGATGCCACGAGACCCTCTACTTCAATTTCTCATCTCAGTTGTTAATTCATTTATCCATCAGCTTCAAATCATGCGTAGTGTGGTCTCAAAACTTAGCGGATGTGGTGAAGCTGGTATGGACTAGTCCGCACGCAGTGACGCCTCCTTGATGAAACTGAAACTGAAACAGACGTGCATGCAGTAGATCTGCACAATAACATGAGAGCACCAAACGTCTACACTGAAACACATAAATCAAACCTCCATATTGATAATATATAAACACAAAATATTTACACAAACGTATGTATATCAAATCTGAACATGGGCATTAAACCTTTACAATGATGTATGTACACTGGACGTCTAAATTAACATAAGGCCACCAAACGTCTTCCCAGCCATTCTATATTAACCTTCTACATTGGTATATGGGCATTGCATCTTTACACTCACACATGCACACAAAACATCTGCACTTACATGTGTGCACCATATCTATACACTGGTATATGCACACAAAACCTCCACGTTTAGCATATTTGCACGGGACCTTTACACTCATATAAGTACGGATATTAAACCTCCAAATTGAGACATAGATATGGACAACCTCTATCATGATACATATGTATCAAAGCTCTACACTGATGTATTAGCACAAAATCTCTCTACTGAAATAGATACGTCAAACTCTACGTTGACATATAGGCATGAACCTTCACACGGACACATGAACGCTTTATCTCTACAGTAACATGTGGGCACCAAACCTTTACACTGATGTATGTACGCAAGGCCTCTGTATTAACAGAGGGGGGCTATTTCTTTACTTTCTTAACATATGTATACTAGACCTGTATATTAACATAATTATGGGCACCAAACTTCTGCATTGATATATGTGCATCAATCACACTGTTATGCCTTAATCATTCTCTGCTATATAGACACATAACAATTGCCTTTCTGCACACTGTCCATAGCGTGTTGCGCCCCAGCTGCCAGTACTTTTCAGTCAAGGGGTAGAGCAAATATGCAAATCCGTCCCAGTTAAACAACTAAACGCTAAATGACTTACTTGCGTTCAAAGGAGAAAGGGGTACGAGAGGTAATCCTTCTCCAGTGAATGTTTTCATCGTGGTATTGTTCCTCCAAAGGGAAGTCAGCAGGAACAAAGACCAACAGCTGTGTTACTTTGTAAAAAGTACTTCAGGTTTGATATTGGATTCCAGTCACTTACTGAATTGACAACCATTTACATATATGCAAGGCGGAAACTCTCAAAATCCTAGTAGATTATCCTGCCTGCATGATTAATTTCTCCAGTGAACAGTTTCCACACAGGTTCTAAACATTTCAGTCTATATGCACTCGCTCTGTGCTAGGGTAAAACATACCTTCACAACCTTCGTTTTAAGATAATGTTTTCTAAATGTTCAATAACACTTCTGCTGCAAGCAAAAGCACTGATTTCCCTCATTACACTTTGCCAACAAACAGAAAGGCAGTCATTCCAAGTACTCCATAGACAGTTCCCAGCCACAGTGGGGCAGAGGGGTTTCCTGTGAGCTCCTCTAAAGCGCCTGCCCAGCTGAACAGCACACAGTAGGCCAGAGGTATAGTGGCGGCCACCAGGGACATGACCAGACTCACCGGGCTTCTGCTGGTACTGGTACAGGCCTGGACAGAACAACAAGCAAAGAAGGACGAAGAACGTAAAGGGGGAGTTTAGCACAGGTTTGTTTATTTTTTTTGTTCACTGTCTCCTCTTCTATGCCCATCTAGTCACTTAAACCAACCCTGCGCACTTTGTACGCCCACTCCATTTTCTCCCTATACACCGTTACATCCCATCCCAGAGTCAGTCAGTCACATGGAGCTAACAATTCCTGCTTGTTATAAGGTTTCCCATTAAACAGGCATGACACGACTGCTGGACCACGACGGTGATCCTGCAAAAATGTCGTAGCCGTACTTTCATACTGGGCAAGCTTGTCACCTACAATACTGCTGCTACAGCCTTCTAAGATCGGTTATTGGGAATTTGCCGACCCCACAGAATTTAGCACGAATTCATCACAGGAAGAGTGGTAGAAAAAAAAAAGAAGTTAAAGTTTTTATAGGAATAAGGCATGGAGGCACAGATGAATTTTAGATATGCTTTTTTCCTGGTTGTACGATGGAAATTGTGGATGCTGCTGCTGATGATGATAACGTATTTTGTTCTGCGATCTAACATGTCTGACAAACAGTGGATAGCGTGGTTGATAGACATGGACAGAGGGAGTGAAGTAATTTTCCCAGTTTGTATCTGTCACAGCTTGCTCAGTCTTTTCACTGGGCTGTTTGAAGCTGTTAAGAAAAGCGAGCACCTTTCTGTACTTCCAAGTACAAAATGTTTCTCCTGTATACTGTGCATAGTATAATGTTGATTCAGTCTTTTATGTGGATGGAGGGATATTAGAGGGTGACATAATGTTGATAGCCATCACCATCCTCTCTCTCTCTCTCTCTCTCTGTCATGGGATTTCTTAACGTATCAGTTTGACATGATTTTATGTCGCCCATCTTTACGCCTCCCTTCCCATCCCCATTCATCTCAGTTCCTTACCTAAGCCTATCAGTCTGGCTTTGTTGTATGCCAGCATGATGACATGACGCAACACTGACAAGATTGTTGCGAAGTTTTACATAATTGCAGCGATGGTCGTTGCCAGCCATCCCTGTTTCATTCCCCCTTGTCATCTGTGAGTGCCCTGAGGCTCGTCAATGGCCAAAGTATTTACTTTACTCCCCACGCCACTACAAAGGACGCGTGTGGTCACAACACTCCATCATGCGACTTACACATGTCACGCACGTGGCAGGCCACGTAAGTCTATGCGTCAGCATCAAAAGCTGAACACCACCTAAATCCTGGGATAGCGGGTTCAAATATCTCCACCAAAGCGTTACAATACAGAGGGATTTTTCTTTAGTCAGTTTTACCCAGGCAGGCTGTCAGAGGAGTAAAGGAGAACATGGATTGTACAGCGCTTACAGCTTGGTCCCTAAGCGAGGATAAACGCTTTGTAAGTGCTCTTACTAATAAAAGGCAGTTTATGTCTTCTTCCAAACGCTGTATGACCTTGAACCAAGATCGAGGTCTAGCTGATATGAATCTCAGTAGAACGTAAACGAAATTGTCTTCGTATAAATTGGATAAAATCACTGTAGTGATTTACAGAGATCTTTGTATTTGGATCTATCGATAGACCATACATACACAGACAAAAGAAAAACCAGAAGACTGCACACCATTCTGAGGAATTCTGATGACGATGTTTATAACGATATAAATTCATGGCTCGGCCTATGCCGAGATTACAATTTTCACGGTAGAAAACAAAAAAACAATGGCATTGTTTTGATGCACGTCATTTGTGACAATTTAAAAACTTTTATAACAGAAATTAATTTTTAAAAAGTGTACACACACACACACACACACACACACACACACACACACACACAATAATATATATATATATATATAAAAACTCTGGTCTCAAATGGGTCATCTGCAATTACATATCATGGTGTGTCAAGAACAAAATTACGACGCAATATACTCTTACCTGTATTGCTAGCAATGGCATTAGCAATTTCATAGTGAAATAGAAATGGTGACTAACCATGTTCTGGAAGATTATTACTCTGGGCGTAGGGCATGGCATACTAACAAATACATGTTTAATTCGCAATAGTCTGTATTAGCTTTTTCTTGAAGGCTTAGGGATAAAAGCGAGTACAACTATGACTCACTATGGTGAGTACAACTATGACTCACTATGGTCGGAGCTATGCAATGTTGACGGTATAGGGCCTGTTTCCAAGAAATAAACTATGACTCACTATGCTCTGAGCTATGTCATTAGTGACGGCAAAGGGCATGGTGTAGAAGTTCGTGCGGATCATTCCAGCCATGACACTCAGTGCGAACACTGTCTCCAGACGTGATGTCAAACTAGTCACCAGCATCATCGTTGAAAAGAGGAGCTGCAGCAGCAGAAATTCCAGCCGAAAACCTGTCAACGCATCGATGAGGTGAAAGAAGGGACGAGGGAGGGGGGAGGGGTGGGGGAAGGCGAAATAAATTGAGCAAGAACAAGAAAAAAAATTAATATGATGAAAAAAGGGGGGAAATGAGAAGAATAACGATATCTTTGTTGCATATTTTGAAGTACAATCCTCTCTCTCTCTCTCTCTCTCTCACACACACACACACACACACACTCATTAAAACAGACGCGCGTGCGCGCTCACGCACACACGCACTCACGCACACGCGCAAACCTCACAAACGCACACACGCGATCGAGAACACATGCACACGTACACGCACACAAACAAACTCACACACATACACACACACGCGCGCGCGCGCGCACGCGCGCGCCCGCGCGCACACACACACACACACACACACACACACACACACACACACATGCGAGCGCCTCCGGTACGTATACACAGTTTTCGGATAATAGTACACCCTCAAAATTAATTATCTCTACTAAAAATACCCTGACCCTTAAAAAAGAGTGCACAACGAATTGCAGTGGTATAATGATAATCTGAACCCATCAGATACTAATCTTAAACAGGCAAAATCTGCAGTCATATATATATATATATAATAGATAGATAGATATATATATATATATATATATATATAGAGAGAGAGAGAGAGAGAGAGAGAGAGAGAGAGAGAGAGAGATGCAAAACAGTTTTGTTTACTTCGGTAATGTATTATAGTGATACAAATGATAGTAAGCTCCATAAGTGAGTGATGGTAACTATCATGTATTAATAGTTGGAAGATTTATTCTGAATTTTGATGTGGGGGAGCTAAACCGAAATCCTTTTTGATACGTATTCATCTGTTGATAAACAGGAAATCATTTCGATATGTATTTAAACCGTCCTTTGATATGAATAATGAATATCTATTTGTGATAAACAAGAGTGTGCGGAAATCAGTCCTTGATATGTATTTAAGAGCTGTTACTGTTACTAATGAATAATGTTAGGAACGGAAATCATTCTCTGAGATGTAGTGATTATGTGAAATGATAAAACATTTTTATCTTGATGAAAGAGACGAAAGGAAGTCATTTCTTATATGCAATGATTATATTCTTGGTTTATCGTAAAAAGGTCTATGTGGAAATCCTTCCCCCCAATGTGTAAAGCATGATTTCGAAAAGGTCTATGTGGAAATCCTTCACACACACACACACACACACACACACACACACACACACACACACACACACACACACACACACACCACCCCCAAAATGTGTAGAAAATGATTCCGAAAAGAGAGTGTTCTATTGTGATATTCCATGGAAACTTTGTGGATTTCGCTATGGGTATTTTTCCCCAAGTTCTGGTGAAATAAAAAGTAACCGTTGGTTATGAATATGATTAATAACCATGATGAATAATAGCCACGTTATAGTAGGCTAGATAATCAAGGTAGTTATCAGTTCCCCCAGGTAAAGTCGTTGTCCTGGTGTGACCGGGAACTGTCTGCCACTACTAGAAGGTCTGGGGCGTAGCCGGAGTCTACCCCTGTCTTCACCCTCCTGGGGATGTGGAGGGGTTGACGTGGGAATCGATAGTGACCCGACCTGCCACTGCGCCCGGGTCTGGGGCGTAGCCGAGATCTACCCCTGTCTCCACCCTGCTGGGTATGGAGAGGTCAACGTGGGAGTCGACAGTAACCAGGACGTGCCAGCTGTGCCAGAGCCGCCGCTGCAGCCGAGCCAGAGCCGCAGCTCTTGAGGTGTTTGAACCAGCGACCTGTTGTGTTGGGCTAGTCGTACCAGAGCCGTCGCTTCTGCTGTACCAGACCCGTCGCTTTTGTGGTATCGGAACCAACATCCTGTTTGTGTTTGAGCCGCAACTTTTGTTGTGTTGCAGCCGTCGCTCCTGTTGTGGACAGAGCCGTCGCTCCTGTTGTGGACAGAGCCGTTGCTTCTGTTGTTGACAGAGCCGTCGCTTCTGTTGTGGACAGAGCCGACGCTTCGGTCCTGTGCTGGACTCGACTCTGCGAGCTGCTCCTCCTGACTGCGTGAATCCCAGGAGAGGACTTCCTCTACAGCGTTCTTCGCGAGAGACTTGTGACATCTGAGAACTGTCGAGTTGGGCCGGACGTGGCCAATAGAATTAGGATTATATATATATATATAATATAATATAATATATATATATATATGCCTCATGTGTTGTACGTCTAGAGTTACGGCGTACGTTAATATTCTGTATTCTGCCTTATTGATATTGTTGTAAATTGCTGCGTCTTTGTATACTTGTGTGTTGACGGCTCGGGCAGTAAAAAAAAAAAAAGAAAACGTTGAATTGAGACTTGTTGCCTGGCTGCTCATGTTTCGAATGGTGTGGGTGTGTGTAAATTTAAAAAACGTACACGCATCCGAATTTCTGAGTCAGACAGACACACGCACCAACCCATCCGTAACAATGACGAAAAAAGGGGGAAATCAGAAGAATGACATCTTTCATGCACATTTTGAAGTACAATCTCTCTCTCTCTCTCTCCTCTCCTCTCTTCTCTCTCTCTCTCTCTCTCTCTCTCCTCTCACACCACACACACACACACATACATTCACTGACTAAAACAGGCGCGCGCGCGCGCTCATGCACACACGCACGCACGCACACACGCCAACCTCACAAAGACATACGCGCGATCGCGAACACATACACACGTGCACGAGCACACACACACACACACACACACACACACACACACACACACACACACACACACACACACGAGTGCCTTCAGTACATATGTACAGTTTTGGGGTAATAATACACCCACAAAGTGAATTATCTCTACTATTAAATACCCTGACCCTTAAAAAGAGTGTACAACGAATTGCAACCGTATAATGATAATCTGAACCCGTAGTATACTAATTTTAAACAGGCAAAATCTGCAGTTACACACACACACACACACACACACACACACACACACACACACACACATAAATATAATATATATATATATATAGAGAGAGAGAGAGAGAGAGAGAGAGAGAGAGAGAGAGAGAGAGATACAATAAACTAATAAATTCCAAGGATAAGTACCGAGCACCATTCCAGCAACTTATAGAGCAGCTTGGTGTTGCAGCAATGACTGCAAGAAATATTCAATTATAAACAAAGCTTGCTCTTATGTCTTAGATTGAAGAAATAGGGGGAGATAAGCATTCATATCTGCAGTGGTAGATAATTCTGCCTAACTAACAGTATGTGCTTGAGTGGGTGAATGGGGAAAAATAAAATAAATGCTTCTCAAAATGAGCCTTCAGCAAGCTTATAGTCTCCAAGAGGGCTTTGTTTATAATTGAATATTTCTTGCAGTCATTGCAACACCAAGCTGCTCTGTAAGTTGCTGGAATGGTGCTCGGTACTTATCCTTGGAATTTATTAGTTTATTGTAATTTAGTCCCTTGCAGATTCATTCCAAGAACTGGCCCTCAGCACTTGTGTCTTAAGAGGTTATCTTTGTTATATTTTCTACTTTTCACAAGAAAATGTAGCTTGTTTTGCTCTTTCATGATTTTCTTTTGCTTCTTAGGTGCCACCTTTGGTGGTTGTTTTTTTTTTAAACTCAACAAACATACTATGGTATTGCACACCAGCTTTTGTATGAGCAAATTCATCAAGTCTTTTACCAAGGACATCATTGTCACGGCAAAGCATCCTCAATCTTGTTCCTACTCCAATGCAACTTGCTTGGAATTTATTATTAGATTTTTTGAATTCTATGTTGGCTAACATTCTTCTCTTTTTGATCTTCAAATGTTCTCATTTCTTCAATGGTTGGTGGTACTCGCCATGATTTGAAGTCATATGTATTTTTATCTTCTTTTTTAGCGTTGGGGTTTAAAAAGAAAAATGCTTTCCATCTCATATTTTTGATGAATTTTTCCGTCTGTCCTATCATTTTTTTCATGTAGCACTGGGGTTTAGCAAACGGAATGTTTTTGATTGATTGTTTGAAGTTGATTTTTTTCATTTTAAAATTTGCTGATTCAAAGTGCTCAACGTATGGAGCAGTTAAGAGAATAGTGCTAAGAGTCAGCGTTATTTTAAAAATAGTGCTCAACCACAAAGGGAGCGACATTTGTTGTATTAAAACCATTTAAAATCAAGGTTAAAACCGCCTACAAGCTTGTTTCGCGCTGTGCGGTCGTCAGGGTGTAGTGAGCTTGTGCTGTCAGTGCTATATGTATATATATTTAGCTTGTTGTCGTTTTTTCCCCCTGCTACATGTATTTCTCAGGTGTTTTTGATTTTATTCACTGATAAGAACTTCCATCTGTGTCTGCAATTGTTAACCATTTCTGTTCTAACATTTAAAGTTGCTAATTGTGGTTTACATAGTATAATGTATTTCTCTGTAAGGCATAGATTACATCTTTTTGAAATGTTATTGTATGGTGCTGCTCTTTTTAAGATTTTCCAAGATATGTTGTAGTCTGTGTTTTTATCTTTAAGTTTCCAAATCTATTTACTCAGTTCTGTTTGGTTTTTATATCTTTCTTTGTTGAATGATTGTTTATGGTTTGCATATCTAGTTTTGAATTGGTTTTCAGTGATACCTACATATGTGTCTTCTGCGTTCTCTGATGTTACAGTGGCTTGGTACACAATGTTGTTGGAAAGGCATTTGTTGTTTAGGGGACACTGTTCTTTTTTGGTGCAGTTACAAGATTTCCTTTTGTCACCCTCATTTTTCTCTGTGCTGCTTTTCATTTTATTTGCTGAATCAATGGCATTTTTAAGATTCGGCATACATGAATATGATAATTTGATGTTGTTTTTGTTGAATATCTTAAATAATTTATGGTCGTTTGGGAAAGATGATGTCAAGATTTTAAAGAATTCTTTCCCTACGTTTGTTTTGACTCTTGCATCATATGGGGGATTGTACCATATGATATTCCTTTTCCTGTTCTTTCTGCATCTTTTTGTATCATTGTCTGGATCGTATCGTAGTTCATAATTGTAGCCACTTTTATGTAACGCCTCTTGGTATTCAGCTGCAGCATTGTTGAATACTGTTTCATTACATGACAAATTGGATAGTCTTTTATTTATGCTTTTGGGTATTGTTTTCAGTATGGAGGGTGGGTGATTGCTTTTGATATTTACATAAACAGGCGTATCATTTGGTTTCTTGTATGGTTTATATGTATGTTGACTGAGGTCTAACGTTATGTCTAAATAGTTCACTATTTTTTTGTTTGCTTCTATGGTGATTTTTCAGTTTTGGTTGTGGAAAATTTTACACAATTCTTTTTTCTTATTTTCAATATTCCTTGGGTTGTCATTCAGAGCAGCAAGGCCGTCATCCCTGTACAGTCCAGTTTGTTTTCCAAGGGTTTTTTTAAATATTGGATAACATGAATAGTCCGACAAGTTCGAAAGTTTCGGCACCATCATATGATCCCATTGTAACATCAAAAGTTGAATTCCTGCTTGTGTTCTTAATCCAGGTTTCATTTTTACTGTGCAGTAAAGTTTTCTTTGTATGGAAAATGATTTCCATTTCTGACCCTGATATTTCTGTGTATTTGTTGGCAAATTTTATAGCTTTAGTTAGTAGCTTTTCATCTATAGATAGATAGAAATCTATGTCAAATGTTATAAAAACTGTATTTTCTTGTTTATTGAGTTTTTTTAACCATTGTATGACTTCATATGTGTTTTTCCAGAGATTGAGTTCAGTGTTTTCTTTTATGTTTTTTATGGTTTTCTCTAAGATTTTTTTTACTAATTTTTCCTAGTTCAGATTTGGAAGCGTTTATCAATCTACATGTTGGATTGTTCAAGAAATTGGGTTTGTGGTCTTTGAGTGTGATAAAGGCTTCTCTAGTTGCTGTGGTCTCTACTCTGTCACTTAGATCCATTTGGTGAACAAGTTCCTTTTCTTTCTTTCTGATGTGATCATATGTAGCCTTGTCAGCCTTTCTGTAATTTTTTTGGATATTTTTGTCAAGAAGTTTTGAGTACTCTTCAGGTTCTATTTTGTAAAAGTTGTTGGTTTTATCCGCCTTCACAAATATTTTTTTATCATTTTGAATTTGTTTAATTTCCTTTTCTAACACTGATTGGAATTTATTATTAGATTTTTTGAATTCTATGTTGGCTAACATTCTTCTCTTTTTATCTTCAAATGTTCTCATTTCTTCAATGGTTGGTGGTACTCGCCATGATTTGAAGTCATATGTATTTTTATCTTCTTTTTTAGCGTTGGGGTTTAAAAAGAAAAATGCTTTCCATCTCATATTTTTGATGAATTTTTCCGTCTGTCCTATCATTTTTTTCATGTAGCACTGGGGTTTAGCAAACGGAATGTTTTTGATTGATTGTTTGAAGTTGATTTTTTTCATTTTAAAATTTGCTGATTCAAAGTGCTCAACGTATGGAGCAGTTAAGAGAATAGTGCTAAGAGTCAGCGTTATTTTAAAAATAGTGCTCAACCACAAAGGGAGCGACATTTGTTGTATTAAAACCAGTTAAAATCAAGGTTAAAACCGCCTACAAACTTGTTTCGCTCTGTGCGGTCGTCAGGGTGTAGTGAGCTTGTGCTGTCAGTGCTATATATAATATATATATATATATATATATATATATATATATATATAGCTTGTTGTCGTTTTTTCCCCATGCTACATGTATTTCTCAGGTGTTTTTGATTTTATTCACTGATAAGAACTTCCATCTGTGTCTGCAATTGTTAACCATTTCTGTTCTAACATTTAAAGTTGCTAATTGTGGTTTACATAGTATAATGTATTTCTCTGTAAGGCATAGATTACATCTTTTTGAAATGTTATTGTATGGTGCTGCTCTTTTTAAGATTTTCCAAGATATGTTGTAGTCTGTGTTTTTATCTTTAAGTTTCCAAATCTATTTACTCAGTTCTGTTTGGTTTTTATATCTTTCTTTGTTGAATGATTGTTTATGGTTTGCATATCTAGTTTTGAATTGGTTTTCAGTGATACCTACATATGTGTCTTCTGCGTTCTCTGATGTTACAGTGGCTTGGTACACAATGTTGTTGGAAAGGATTTGTTGTTTAGGGGACACTGTTCTTTTTTGGTGCAGTTACAAGATTTCCTTTTGTCACCCTCATTTTTCTCTGTGCTGCTTTTCATTTTATTTGCTGAATCAATGGCATTTTTTAAGATTCGGCATACATGAATATGATAATTTGATGTTGTTTTTGTGAATATCTTAAATAATTTATGGTCGTTTGGGAAAGATGATGTCAAGATTTTAAAGAATTCTTTCCCTACGTTTGTTTTGACTCTTGCATCATATGGGGGATTGTACCATATGATATTCCTTTTCCTGTTCTTTCTGCATCTTTTTGTATCATTGTCTGGATCGTATCGTAGTTCATAATTGTAGCCACTTTTATGTAACGCCTCTTGGTATTCAGCTGCAGCAAATTTTTGAATACTGTTTCATTACATGACAAATTGGATAGTCTTTTATTTATGCTTTTGGGTATTGTTTTCAGTATGGAGGGTGGGTGATTGCTTTTGATATTTACATAAACAGGCGTATCATTTGGTTTCTTGTATGGTTTATATGTATGTTGACTGAGGTCTAACGTTATGTCTAAATAGTTCACTATTTTTTTGTTTGCTTCTATGGTGATTTTTCAGTTTTGGTTGTGGAAAATTTTACACAATTCTTTTTTCTTATTTTCAATATTCCTTGGGTTGTCATTCAGAGCAGCAAGGCCGTCATCCCTGTACAGTCCAGTTTGTTTTCCAAGGGTTTTTTTAAATATTGGATAACATGAATGTCCGACAAGTTCGAAAGTTTCGGCACCATCATATGATCCCATTGTAACATCAAAAGTTGAATTCCTGCTTGTGTTCTTAATCCAGGTTTCATTTTTACTGTGCAGTAAAGTTTTCTTTGTATGGAAAATGATTTCCATTTCTGACCCTGATATTTCTGTGTATTTGTTGGCAAATTTTATAGCTTTAGTTAGTAGCTTTTCATCTATAGATAGATAGAAATCTATGTCAAATGTTATAAAAACTGTATTTTCTTGTTTATTGAGTTTTTTTAACCATTGTATGACTTCATATGTGTTTTTCCAGAGATTGAGTTCAGTGTTTTCTTTTATGTTTTTTATGGTTTTCTCTAAGATTTTTTTTACTAATTTTTCCTAGTTCAGATTTGGAAGCGTTTATCAATCTACATGTTGGATTGTTCAAGAAATTGGGTTTGTGGTCTTTGAGTGTGATAAAGGCTTCTCTAGTTGCTGTGGTCTCTACTCTGTCACTTAGATCCATTTGGTGAACAAGTTCCTTTTCTTTCTTTCTGATGTGATCATATGTAGCCTTGTCAGCCTTTCTGTAATTTTTTTGGATATTTTTGTCAAGAAGTTTTGAGTACTCTTCAGGTTCTATTTTGTAAAAGTTGTTGGTTTTATCCGCCTTCACAAATATTTTTTTATCATTTTGAATTTGTTTAATTTCCTTTTCTAACACTGATTGGAATTTATTATTAGATTTTTTGAATTCTATGTTGGCTAACATTCTTCTCTTTTTATCTTCAAATGTTCTCATTTCTTCAATGGTTGGTGGTACTCGCCATGATTTGAAGTCATATGTATTTTTATCTTCTTTTTTAGCGTTGGGGTTTAAAAAGAAAAATGCTTTCCATCTCATATTTTTGATGAATTTTTCCGTCTGTCCTATCATTTTTTTCATGTAGCACTGGGGTTTAGCAAACGGAATGTTTTTGATTGATTGTTTGAAGTTGATTTTTTTCATTTTAAAATTTGCTGATTCAAAGTGCTCAACGTTGGAGCAGTTAAGAGAATAGTGCTAAGAGTCAGCGTTATTTTAAAAATAGTGCTCAACCACAAAGGGAGCGACATTTGTTGTATTAAAACCAGTTAAAATCAAGGTTAAAACCGCCTACAAACTTGTTTCGCTCTGTGCGGTCGTCAGGGTGTAGTGAGCTTGTGCTGTCAGTGCTATATATATATATATATATATATATATATATATATATAGCTTGTTGTCGTTTTTTCCCCATGCTAAAATGTATTTCTCAGGTGTTTTTGATTTTATTCACTGATAAGAACTTCCATCTGTGTCTGCAATTGTTAACCATTTCTGTTCTAACATTTAAAGTTGCTAATTGTGGTTTACATAGTATAATGTATTTCTCTGTAAGGCATAGATTACATCTTTTTGAAATGTTATTGTATGGTGCTGCTCTTTTTAAGATTTTCCAAGATATGTTGTAGTCTGTGTTTTTATCTTTAAGTTTCCAAATGTATTTACTCAGTTCTGTTTGTTTTTATATCTTTCTTTGTTGAATGATTGTTTATGGTTTGCATATCTAGTTTTGAATTGGTTTTCAGTGATACCTACATATGTGTCTTCTGCGTTCTCTGATGTTACAGTGGCTTGGTACACAATGTTGTTGGAAAGGCATTTGTTGTTTAGGGGACACTGTTTTTTTTGGTGCAGTTACAAGATTTCCTTTTGTCCCCTCATTTTTTCTGTGCTGCTTTTCATTTTTATTTGCTGAATCAATGGCATTTTTAAGATTCGGCATACATGAAAATGATAATTTGATGTTGTTTTTGTTGAATATCTTAATAATTTATGGTCGTTTGGGAAAGATGATGTCAAGATTTTAAAGAATTCTTTCCCTACGTTTGTTTTGACTCTTGCATCATATGGGGGATTGTACCATATGATATTCCTTTTCCTGTTCTTTCGCATCTTTTGTATCATGTCTGGATCGTATCGTAGTCATAATTGTAGCCACTTTTATGTAACGCCTCTTGGTATTCAGCTGCGCATTGTTGAATACTGTTTCATTACATGACAAATTGGATAGTCTTTTATTTATGCTTTTGGGTATTGTTTTCAGTATGGAGGGTGGGTGATTGCTTTTGATATTTACATAAACAGGCGTATCATTTGGTTTCTTGTATGGTTTATAGTATGTTGACTGAGGTCTAACGTTATGTCTAAATAGTTCACTATTTTTTTGTTTGCTTCTATGGTGATTTTTCAGTTTTGGTTGTGGAAAATTTTACACAATTCTTTTTTTATTTTCAATATTCCTTGGGTTGTCATTCAGAGCAGCAAGGCCGTCATCCCTGTACAGTCCAGTTTGTTTTCCAAGGGTTTTTTTAAATATTGGATAACATGAATAGTCCGACAAGTTCGAAAGTTTCGGCACCATCATATGATCCATTGTAACATCAAAAGTTGAATTCCTGCTTGTGTTCTTAATCCAGGTTTCATTTTTACTGTGCAGTAAAGTTTTCTTTGTATGGAAAATGATTTCCATTTCTGACCCTGATATTTCTGTGTATTTGTTGGCAAATTTTATAGCTTTAGTTAGTAGCTTTTCATCTATAGATAGATAGAAATCTATGTCAAATGTTATAAAAACTGTATTTTCTTGTTTATTGAGTTTTTTTAACCATTGTATGACTTCATAGTGTTTTTCCAGAGATTGAGTTCAGGTTTTCTTTTATGTTTTTTATGGTTTTCTCTAAGATTTTTTTTACTAATTTTTCCTAGTTCAGATTTGGAAGCGTTTATCAATCTACATGTTGGATTGTTCAAGAAATTGGGTTTGTGGTCTTTGAGTGTGATAAAGGCTTCTCTAGTTGCTGTGGTCTCTACTCTGCACTGAGATCATTTGTGAACAAGTTCCTTTTCTTTCTTTCTGATGTGATCATATGTAGCCTTGTCAGCCTTTCTGTAATTTTTTTGGATATTTTTGTCAAGAAGTTTTGAGTACTCTTCAGGTTCTATTTTGTAAAAGTTGTTGGTTTTATCCGCCTTCACAAATATTTTTTTATCATTTTGAATTTGTTTAATTTCCTTTTCTAACACTGATTGGAATTTATTATTAGATTTTTTGAATTCTATGTGGCTAACATTCTATCTTTTTATCTTCAAAAGTTCTCATTTCTTCAATGGTTGGTGGTACTCGCCATGATTTGAAGTCATTATGTTATTTTTATCTTCTTTTTTAGCGTTGGGTGTTAAAAAGAAAAATGCTTTACATCTCTATACTTTTGAAAGAATTTTTCCGGTCTGTCCTATCATTTTTTTCATGTAGCCACATGGGTTTAGCAAACGGAATGTTTTGATGATGTTTGAAGTTGATTTTTTTCATTTTAAAATTTGCTGATTACAGAAGTGCTCAACGTACTGGAGCATTAAGAGAATAGTGCAAGAGTCACGTTATTTTAAAATATGCGCAACCACAAAGGGAGCGACATTTGTTGTTATTAAAACATTTAAAAATTCAAGGTTAAAACCGCCTACAAACTTGTTTCGCTCTGTGCGGTCGTTAGGGTGTAGGTGGAGCTTTGTGCTGTCATGTTGTATTATATGATAAATAGATAAGTATAGATAAGTATATATAAGCTTGTGTCGTATTTTCCCATGCAACATTATTTCTCGAGGGTGTTATTGATTTTTTCATGATAGAACTTGCCTCTGTGTCTGCAATTGTTAACATTTCTGTTTAACATTTAAAGTTGCTAATTGTGGTTTCATAGTTAATGTATTTCTTGTAAGGATAGTTACATCTTTTGAAAATGTTATTGTATGGTGCTGCTCTTTTTAAGATTTTCCAAGATATGTTGTAGTCTGTGTTTTTATCTTAAGTTCCAAATGTATTTACTCAGTTCTGTTTGGTTTTTATATCTTTTTTGTTGAATGATGTTTATGGTTTGATATCTAGTTTGAATGGTTTTCAGTGATACCTACATAGTTTCATCGCGTTCTGATGTTACAGTGCTTGGTGCACAATGTTTTGCAAGGTATTTGTTGTTTAGGGACACTGTTCTTTTTTGGTGCAGTTACAAGATTTCCTTTTGTCACCTCATTTTTCTCTGTGCTGCTTTTCATTTTGTTGATCAATGGCATTTTTTAAGGTTCGGCATAATGAATATATAATTTGATGTTGTTTTTGTTGATATCTTAAATGATAACTCTGTGTTGTGGGGGTGGGTGGGGGTGTGGAGGGTGTGTGTGTGTGGTTGTGTGTGTGGTTGTGTGGTGTGTGTTGTTTGTGTTTTTGTGATGGGGGAGAGGAGAGAGAAAGGAGAGGAGGAGAGAGAATGTAGTAGATGGGGTGTGAGGTGGTGAGGGTGTGTGTTTGGTGTGTGTGGTGTGTGTGTGTGTGTTTGTTGTGTGTGTGTTTGCCTGTGAGTTGTTCTCTTGTGTGATATTGTCGCTTTGCCGCTCGGGTTACGATCAGAAGCTTGTTTGAAGAAGCCAAGTCGGCAAATTCATAAGAAATAAATGTTGGAAAGCAGTGGCTGGGTCTATGACTCTTATATATATTTATATATATAATATATATATATATTTATAATAGCAGGGGCACCGGGGTTGCGGTTTGAACATTTTGCGAACTCACGTGACGGCAAACATTATAATTGTTTGATTACAATTCAGAAAATAACGGTTTTAACGTCATTTAAGTTTCGGATCTTGAAAATTGTATATCATTGTTTAGCGTTCAAAGCTGCACATGATCACAACATAAGCAGTGACATCAATGAATCAATGGATGAACTTTTGAGAAGACAAAAAATAAAAATAAATAAAAAAAATAAAAAATAAAACGCTGCAGCTGTTACTGAATCAACATCTTACTTTCAGATACATAACACTGTACGATGCAGTTTCCATGGCAAGTTCAAGATTTTGACAGCGTAGCCTAATTGAACTTCGGGCGTGCTTGAAACAAAATTAAGTCGGAGTTTAGGTTGGTCTGAAACAAGTAGAAAAGGCAACAAAAGACTGATAGAAATTAAGAACACGTTGAGGAAATCAGATACGACTGATCCACACATATTTTGGAATTTTTGGATAGCCAGATTGAAACGATTCTTACGTATAGTGTCAAAATATGGGGACTTGAAGAAAATCTAAACATACAAAGAGCGCACACATATGCACTCAAACGGTTTCTGAACATTCCGATTCAATCGTCCAATAAAATAGGTTACGGCGAAACAGAAAGGTACCCTTTGTACTTCAGATCTATTGTAAAATGTGTTAGGTAGTGGTGTAGTGTAACACGATTACCAGTAGCTAGACTGAGCAGACAAGCCTATAACATGATGCTGCAGCAGTACCAGTTAGGAAAAATTTTTAACTGGGCCTCTTGGTTAAGGAAAGTGTTACTAGACAATGGGTTTGGAATAGTGTGGTCGAGCCAGCGAGTTGGAAACAAAGCTGTCCTTGCATAAAATGGCATGGCAAACTAAAAGAACATGATAATATTCTTGGTTAATGTCATTCAAAAGTAACTCGGAGGCAACAAAAAATATGTATATTTAGTATCTGATCGGTGGCAAAGAGGCATTCTTGCAAGATTCAGAAATAGAACACTGCGATTAAATGCTGACGAAAGACGGTATCTAAATGATGCGGCTATTGACGAATGATGTCCATTGTGTAATGATGTTGCAATTTGAGAAGATGAATTACATTTTTAGTCCATTTTGCTGCTTATGAGAGCGTTAAAAAACAAATGGTCTTTGATCATCACTCAGTCAAGAGTTGAAACCTTAGTAATATTTTGCAAACGGTGCGTTTCATCTTCTGAGTAAACATTCTCATGTATTCTGATTGGTCAGTGGCCAGCACGAACACATCATGCTGATGTTTTTGATCGTGACTGATTGCATTCGTTTCCGGAAAACGTTAGCAGGTTAACTGCCAATTTGAAGTCCGATCTTAAATGTTGTTGTCATGGTAACATAGAATGACCGAGAATCTGCCTATCTAGCCACTGAACGTGGAGGTGAATACAAAACAGCTTTCAGTGAAAGGTTGGAATATGTTGACTCGCTACAGTTTTACTTCAATAGTTCCAGACGTCTTGTGTCACGTGGATAGCGAATCATAAATATACAGTTAAAGTGTATGCATTACATTAATTTCCTATACAGAAGAGTTGCAGATATGGTGCTCTTATAATAGAATAAGGAGCTTTTTTTTCACAAAAGACATATTTCTTGTCAAAGCCACAGCATCCTTTCTACGCATACCCAGAAAAGTAAGGACTTTAGCCTGAAGAAAGTTGAAGACGAGGTAGGTGCCGAAGTAGACCAGCAGAGCCCAGGATGCCACATGCATTCCCTCCTGGTAGCTGAAAAACAGATTCCAGTAATCTTGTTAGCCTGGCACAAGAAACCCATAAGTACATTGAAATACAAGAACAACAATCAGTAACAAGAATCACAGCTTACATTTTGTGTAACACTGATGTACGAACATGATCCTTGATCAACTGTTTGACTGTCTGAATGTTGACTCAGTCTAGACAGCCATGGAGACAATCTCGGGATTGTCAATGTCAGACATATGATAAGGTGGCGTGGGACGAAAGGTTAGTTCCTCTGATAATCTTAAGTTTTTCCCACTAAAAGCTATTTTCCGCCTCCTCAACATAGATTTACATGTTCGTTAATAAATATTCTCCTAAAGCAGAGTGACTTGTTAAGAGTCAAAGTCAAAGTCAAAATGTTTTAATTGTTAGGCCTCTGGCCCATACAATGGAGGTACATAATAATCAGAGCATTCATCATACATTCATATGCATATCAACTGTACATTGTTTTCGTAAACTAAGTGACTTACATATATACATAGACAACTTATTGATTGTTACAAGATTTTCACATGCAAGCAGTAAAGTAAGTTTGGATAGGGATGGATTTTTAGAAGTGCTTAGCAGGAATGAATTCGTCTCCAAGTTCCTTGTATTTTGGGCATACAAATAAAAAGTGAGTTTCATTTTCAATTATGTTAGAACATAAAGGACAATCCCTTTCATTACTGTGTACATTCGTTCTGAATTGTAGATAACTATGTTTAAGGGGGGACATACCAATCCTGAATTTAGCGAGACATCTTCGCGAACGAAAATTATTGATTTGACGTAAATACATTTTGCAAGATATAGTATCATTAAGACTCAAATAAATTTGGAAGAAATCATGGTTTTCCAGTGCAGCATGCCATTCCTGACTAAACGAATCAATAAGCCTTTGTTTGAATTCTGAAATAAAAATATTAACATTTCCCACACCCTGGGCTTCCCACACAATCCCAAAACCATATCTGTATATAATATTTCTAACTCTACACGCCCAAGTGACATAATTTTGCGATTGTAAATATAATAACATCTCATAACCTTTTCTAGAGTATCTATATTGATCCAAGTTAACTAATCTAAACCTAAATTTTATGCATCTAATATACGTATTTACAAATATAGGATATCTACCTGTTTCCCCATAAATTAATTGTCTAGGTGATTTAGGACTAAAACCAATAAAACGTTTTAATGCCGACAGATGAACCTTTTCAATGCATTCTTGATCAGTAGTAAACCCCAAATTTCCGATCTATATGCGAGTATTGGCTGTATTTGGGAGTCAAACAATTTATAAAATATTTCAGGTGAATGTTCACCTACAGACCATAATGCTCCAATAATTGCTGCTACACCCTTTCTTCCTCTAACTGCTAGGTCTTTGAGAGTATGTGAAAAAGAAAGTCTAGTAGAAAGGTAAATTCCAAGATATTTATACATATTGACAATTTGTAGTTCTTGGTTTCCAAAAGACCACTTTTCAGATGAAGACAGATACCATTTCTAAAGACAACTACATTTGATTTATCCAGGTTGACAATAAGATCCAGTCGGTTCGCTGTTTTTAGTAACACGTTCAACTGATTCTGAAGACCTATAACACTATCTGAAAACAAAACGACATCATCAGCAAATAAAAGTATGAACAACTCAATAAGATCAGGAGATAACTGAACGCCAAGCCTACCACATCTCAGAATGTCCTTTGTCAACTCATTAATAAAGAGTGAGAAAAGAACAGGGGAGCAGACCTCCCCTTGCTTTAAGCCTCTAGGACACAGAAAAGTGTCCGTCAAATCTCCCCCAGCACGAACTTTGGCTTTAACGACATTGTACATATTTTTTACAGCATAAAGAATCTTCCCATGGAAACCGTTCTTATACAATATAGTCCACAGTTTGTCCCTACTGACCGAATCGAAGGCCTTTCGAAAATCAATAAAAGCAACATACAATTTTCTGTGCCTTATTAACTGTTTTTGAATCAAAGAATAAAGTGTAAATATGTGATCGAATGTGCTATGATTTTCCCTGAATCCTGCTTGTTCTTCCCCAATGATATTGTCCTTAATCCATTTTGTAATTCGTATATTTAAAATAAAACTATAGAGTTTACTAGCAATATTTAACAGTGATATGCCTCTATAGTTATCAGTGTTACTCAAATCTCCCTTTGTATGCAATGGCTGTATGATCGACAAACACCATTCATCAGGAAAGAGACTATTATCAAGAAGAAAATTAAATAATTTAACAAAAAGTGGAATTATTTGTTCTGAACTGTTCTTAAAAAATTCACCTATTATACCATCAGGCCCTGCTGCCTTGTTACTCTTTAAAGCTTTGATCGCGACCCTGACCTCTTCTGTACAGATGTGTCTATTTAGCTCATCACAATTTCTATCAATGGGTACAGGTACATCATCAAATTCGTTGTCATCGACAGAATCAGAATTAGACCTTGGTCGAACAGATCTGATAGTATCCCAAAATCTCTTTGGGTCTTTTATATTGTTTTGCAGATTAGCAGTGATTTGGTCTTTGTGTGCTTTTTTCTTGTGTCTTAGGAGTTCCTTGCCATTCTCCCTCCCACATGGACAACAGATGAGTCACTCTTCGTTCTTTGTTTGTACTGTCCTAAATGTTAAATGTGATCTGGGTTTTTTTTTGACTGAAGAAGACCCAAGAGGTCGAAATGCATCGTGTCTTGTCATGTGCTTTGTTTGTCGATGTCATTGGCGGTAACTAACACCCTCTCTTTCTAAATTTAGGAGTTCCTTGTATTCTCTTCTTTTTTGTGAATACTTAGTCCTGTCGTTGTCAAGATCTTTTCTTGGCTGCGTGCAAATACTATTATCATCTTTACTCAAAAGTGCATTACAAAATCTTCCTTAAATCTTGTCTAAGCGATTTCCTTTGTTGTCGACATTCCTGATCGAAGCATGCTTGCTGCTTTTCACCTCTAATAGCGATTAATCTTTCCATACACTCACCCGCATAACTGAAACATTCATTAAACTTATTGAGTGCTCCATTAATGTCAACATCAATCAAAGATGCTGCTATATCTAATAAATCTTTAACATGATTTGATTTCATTCTATTTATAAACTCTATCTTTTTCTCTTCATCCCATTTATATTTTCGTATTGAAAAGGACTTTCATTCAATTTTACTGGAAGCAACACCACAAGAAGTATTCATGTAGAGGTCTACAGGCAAATGTTTTGATTCAGTCATTGGCAAAATATTCATTTTTTTGCATTTGGGCAGTAAACTACGGGAAACAATAAAACAGTCAACAACACTGCAACCTGTTTGTGATATGTATGTATAACCCCCTGGAAAATGTCATGATTCTATACCATTCAGTATTATTAATTGAAATTCTTTGCACACATTTATAAGCAGTTTCCCAAAATCGTTAAAAGCTTGGTCATTGGAATATCTGTTGGTTTCATTGTCAAATGAATAGTCATCGTGATCAATACTCATTTCGTATATTTCATCGACCGGGTCAGCAATGCTAGTGTTCATGGAACCAGTTCTAGAATTAAAATCACCACATAAGGTAATTGGCATATCTCCATAATCTCTAATTAATTCTAGTAGAAGTGCCTCAAGTAGCAGAGTACCATTATATATGTCAGTTTCTTCATAATAAGGTGCGTTTTCTGGAGGTACATACATTCCTAGTAAAAAAAAAAAAAACAATCGCTAGCGGTTCCAAGAAGACTCTTAGAAAGTTTTAACACAATTACATTGTTATATTCTACATGAATTTGTTGTATGTATTGACCTAGTTCTTTACGAACAAACATTATAACTCCACCGGAAAGGCGACCATGGATACTGTCCGACACTTTGACACCAGGGGATACAAAAGGAATATGTGACTGAACAAACGTGTCAGAAATTGGTTCAATAAAAGTTTCTACCAAAAAACAAAATCATATTTACTCATAAACGAAGAAAAATATATCTCATTTGCTGTTGTTAACAAACCTTCAACATTATAAGTGATAAACGACAAAAAGTGATCATTCACACATTTGATCTACACAACCAAACTGGTTAATAGCAAAATTAGTACTACAATTTGCATCATTACCTCTTCCCTTCTCAGCACAGTTACCGTTATTATCTGAGCCATGGCCTGCCCGTCATTTGTCATCGTCACCGTTCATGACATTCTGGTCCTTATTCCTATCATTTTGCATTGTCTTTGATCTGCTCACACTCCAACCTCGAGGCAGGGTGCTCTGTTGTGACGCAGTGCGTGTCCTTGTCATTACGGGTGAGCTTTGAGAAGAGTTCTTGCTGCTGTTGTTCTCTCTACCTCTTCCCCTCCCTCCATTTCCTTCCCGCACCCTCCCATCCGACATTGTTCCCATCACTTTACCTTCACCCTTTTCCCCACAGGTAGGTTCAGAACCATGACGAGGAGACCCTCGTCCAAAGCCCCGGGGTGTAGCTGAGGCTCTGGGCTGGCTGGGCGTAGATACACTGGGCAGGGCTAGACGGGGGGACACAGGCTGTTCATCGTCTTCAGCTGCATCAGTGTAAGGATCCTCTGCTTCCAGGTACCTGCTACCACCTGCTTCTGGACTGGTCTGCTCACATGAAGGTGTCATGGTGCTCTGATGGTTTTCCTGACTGCTTGCTGCTTTCTCTGAGTACAGAGCAAGTGCAGGAGACCGACGGGAATCTTCATTGCACACCTTTTCTTGGGTAGGAGGCAGGCGGAAATCCTGCACTATTAATCTACCCTTGGCGTAGAAGGCGCTCTTTCCCCGTTGTATGTGATGCGCCATAGTGTCCCTCTGCTGTCTGGTCAGGTCTGTGACGACACGGATCCCATCATTCATCCGTAGTCAGGCTTTACTGTCCTTGTCCCTCATGACAATCATTGCATCACCCCACCTCAGGAACTTGACAATTATCGGGCGAGGGCGGCCGTTTTGGAGAACTGACGAACCCAAGCGATGAGCTCGCTCAATGTCTGTGTCTGACCATTGCTTATGGGGAAAGTAGCGTTGAAGGATGTTCACTATTTTTGAAGCGCAGTTAACGAAGATTCGCCTACCTCTTCTTTCAGTCCATAAAACAGCAAGTTTGATCGCCTTGAATAGCGTTCCTGTCTCTCAATCTCCGCATCCAACCTGGAGACTCTTGATGCAAGATCTTCTTGGTTCACTTCAAGTCTTTCTAATCTTTCATTGTTTTCTCTGATGGCTCCCTCCAGAGACGACACTTTCTTCTTAATTTCATTGCAATTCTTTTCTACAGAAGTTTCCAGTGACTGGAATTTTTTTTATCAAGTTCTTTGCTAAGTGTGTGCATGACATCCATAGAATCAATCATTTGTTTAGTTTCACCTCAATACGTGTAGCCTGTAGATCCACTTTTGCTTCAAGGCGTTTGGCAGAATCTTCTACTGTTGGACCGGGATTGGATTCAATATCACCGCATAGCATCAAAAGCAGCTTTAAGTTGGGCGAGAGGTAAGAAGAAAGGAGTAAAGTTTGTGGTGATGTCATAGTAGAGGATAATTGACCATGGGGTGTTGATCCGATATCATTTGCAGGGAGGATCAAGGGCAAAATGTCGCACTCACAGTATCCTGCGTTGCCATCAAGTCCATGTACACAGACTATCGTGTAGATGCAGAAAGGGGCGCTGAAGAAAATCAAAGTTGACATCAACAGCCAGATGCAAAACACGGCAATGTTCCAAACCACTGCAAACGTCTTCTGTATATTCATGAAATTTCCTTTTCTTTTTTAGCCATTTCTTCAATAACAAAGTCGGAAAAATGCATGAGAACTGGCCGACTGCACAACGATAGGCCTGAAGACTGACTGTCATAGCTACAGAAAGAAGTGTTCACAATTCAGGAGAGTTCTGCAAAACACGTCCGCTCTGCACGACGGCTGACGATGGACTCCGTGATTTCGTTAAAAGAGAGAGAGAGAGAGAGAGAGAGAGAGAGAGAGAGAGAGAGAAACTCGAAACTCGAAATCTTCGAAACTCGAGAGAGAGAGAGAGAGAGAGAGAGAGAGAGGAGAGAGAGGGAGGGAGAGAGAGAGAGAGCGAGAGAGAGAGAGAGAGAAAGAGAGAGAGAGAGAGGCAGACAGACAGACAGACTGACAGACAACACACACACACACACACACACACACACACACACACACAGAGAGAGAGAGAGAGAGAGAGAGAGAGAAGACAGACAGACAGACAGACAGACTCAAAACTGAAACAGTTTAATTGCAAAGGCCACTGACCTATGTGCAATGAGGTCATAAACAAAAGTAGATTAAACACGGGCTCGGCGCATATACTGAAAGTTATGAAAGAAAATATTTGCATAACAATTACGTTCTTCCTGAAATTACTCTGGCATTTGTGTGCTAACTGATAGCAGTTCTTCTCTTCGTTTTAGTGCTTTGAAAATGAACATAGCTCCAGAGCGAGTTACAATTCTCTGTTCATTTTGCAGTAAAAGAAGCAATGATACTTAATGAACATTCTAATATGAGGCAAAATGTATTTATCTCTTAAATCTTTATAGGATGGACGATCAAGAATGTATTTCGTCCTCGATCTAGTGACAGAATGGACAGTTTTTGGAGTTTAATGTATATCTTTGATGGACATTCAAATCACTAATACCAAGTCGAAATTTCACTAACACTTTGCCAAATTTAGAAATTGTAATATCAGTTAAATATTTCTCACATTTGCAACAAGGATTTGTAGGAATGAAATGTTGAATGTTTATCACTAGTCAGTATTTTACTATCCCAGTTTTATCTATAATAGTCAATCAAGTGTTGATTAAGTTCATGTAAAAACAGTTTCTCCTAATGCAGCCCACCGTTTAATCAAACCAAAAGAAAAGCCATAAGTATCTAAACAATGTTTTATGAAAGATACCCAAGCTGCTTGTACACTCTGATTTCTTGTACAATGAAATTATTTTGATTTTTCCACTTCATATGCTTGATTTGGTAGTCTAGCGAGTAACAGCGTTTGCAATGTGAACCAGTAGCGCATTGATTTTATTGCACTATCTACATACAAATGATACCTTCCTTATTTCTTCATCTAATTAATTCAGCAATAACAATTGGGTTATGTTGCTCTTCAGCTTCTGTGAACATGTTATCTTTACTTAACAGTTCTGTACGTTGTCCTAAAACCTTAGAAAAATGATCTTTCTATCGTTATATGTCGATATGGGTGTGTGTTGTGACTTGTGGTCTTGCTCGTTTCACTTTAGCTCTCGTATTTATTTTGTACTAATGAATTACGAATTCACTGATAATAG
>CM065728.1:68631660-68679160 GCA_033310375.1 Conus canariensis | reverse complement strand
TTTGATCGTACTTACTTAACTTTTCATGAATATTTTTCATTTCATCGTGTAAACCAAGACACCCAGTTTCTCTATCTATCAAATGAAAATTAGAAAATTGTACATGTGCTGCTGAAGTATAGCACTCTTGCACGGAGAGAGAAATTCAAAAAATGCGAATCTGATGATCGTTTTGCTCCTCTTTTTGCTAGAACAGTGTGTGTGTGTGTGTGTGTGTGTGTGTGTGTGTGTGTGTGTGTGTGTGTGTGTGTGTGTGTGTGTGTGTGTGTGTGTGTGTGTGTGTGTGTGTGTGTGTGTGTGTGTGTGCGTGCGTGTGTGTGTGTGCGTGCGTGCGTGCGTGCGTGCGTGCGTTGGTGTGTGTGTGTGTGTGTGTGTGTGTGTGTGTGTGTGTGTGTGTTGTGTTTCCAGCAGACATAACATCAGTGCTAATCGTTGTGCCATCCTACTCCTGAATTTTTTCTATTTGTCCTTTCTTTTTATGGGTAATAATTACTTGCAAATCGATCTTCCTGTAGCGGACATCAGTAAAGTGTTATAGGTATCCTTTTCAGAGATATTCCAGATGTGACACCAAAATTTCTATGCGCATATAGATGAAGAACTCCCTGATCAGCCGTACGATGTGGACTGCACTGGATGATGCAGACTCCAGAGTTGTGATTGTGGACTGAGGTGCACCAAGCTTACAGTGTTGACCTGCTCTCTCTCTCTCCTCTCTCTCTCTCTCTCTCTCTCTCTCTCTCTCCTCTCTCCCTGATTTTGCTCCTTATTACATACTTTTTTTTCTTGTCCAGAGGACTGATGGTAAAACGTTATTTATGGTTGAACCACTTCCATGCTCAATGTGTTGTTAACATTCTAAACAGTGTCAGTGGATACGGAACTTGGACAAAAGAAGACATTGTTCGTGCGCACAGTGTTGGTCAGACAAAACGTGGTGAATCAAAAACAATGATAGTGAAATTCAGACAGTGGAAGGACAAAATGAATTTGATTCGAAATCGTGATTTTCGCCATGAGCTGGAGAAGAAAGGGATCAGGCTGGCGAACGATCTGACGAGAAGACAGGCGGAGACAATGAAAAAGACAAAGCAAGAGGGAAAGGCTGCATTCCTTGTGAAACGCAGATTGACTGTCGGACCCCGCCTGACCCGATCCACGAACTTACGCTGAGGTAGCGGCAACGGAGGCGGCAACGGAGACGGCACGAGGTGACATAAACACGGCTGGTACAATCGGAATGCGAAGCAGCCGGCGCGTGAAAGATGGCAGTGATACCGGGGATTCCCCTCGTCGTCATCGTGACGTCAGACCAGTCATCAACCAATCAAGTGCAGCAGAAGCAGCGGTTGCGGTGGAAACAAAAGGGATCGGCGTGCGGCGTGTGGCGGTGACACGGGGGGTTATCCTCCATGTCAACGTGACGGCAGAGGAAGCGACAGTCAGTCAGCTGACACGTCGACCAACAACGTGGTACGTGATCTTCCACATTCCAGTCGGATGCCTGCTTCAGTGAGGACGCCAAACAACAGAGGACGACCTAGTGACCCTTCACCTGGTAATAGCAGGATTCCTCTGACCGGCGCGCGTCAACAGGTGAAGAGGAACGTTTTTCCGTATGTGCGTGGTGTGACGGGCAGGGGAACACCTTCTGGCGCTCCAGTCTATAGCGGGTCACGGCGTATACATGCAAGAGTGACCTCACACAGTGCATCGCGAGGGAGAGGGTCATGTACACAGTCTGGAATAAACTCCTACCTGACGAAAAGTGGCAGTGACAGGTGTCTGCGTTCCAAAAATTCCAAATAGGACAGGCAAGACCATCAGGTAAAAGAAATCACACTTCTCAATTATAATGTTGAAAATCTGTAAAGTAAACTATGTGATGTACCATTTACAAATTATTAAAATGGTTTGGACTTTGTGTGTCTTACAGAAACGTTTGTTGATAGCAAATTCGATTTCCCTGGTATTTGAACAGAAATATTTCTCAATTTGCTTCAGAGGTATGGGATCTGTTAGACAACGCCCATATGGAAAACGTTCACACTTATGCAGCAAAGCGTATAATGCATAAACCATTACATGCATCAAACAAAATGGTTTATGGTGAAAGGGGATGATATCCCCTATTTGTAGGAGCGTATGTTAAATCAGTTGAATACTGGTTAAGATTAGCTCAATTACCTACAACCAGACTCTACAGCCAAGCATATAGAATGCTCTTGCTACAACATGATTCTGGAAAATTTAATTGGGTTTCTTCTGTAAAGAAAATACTGACAGAAAGTGGCTTTGGTATCGTTTGGCTTTTTCAGGCAGTGGGCAATACTACACCGTTTATTTATGAATTCAAAGATCGTTTAATTTGCTCTTACAAACAAAATTGGCATTCCAACATGGATGGAAATGTCAAATACGAATCGTATCTCTCATTTAAAAGTAGAAAGATACTCGTGGAGAACGTGGCGCAGAGAGTCCTCAGAAGAGAAGCCCCCTTCAAGCAAGTGTTTCGGCCCTTATCTCCTGACACTCTAGGGGGGTTGGGCCACACCCGGTTCATGACCCCGGATGTCCCTCTGCTGCCCCCTTTTTCCCCATCGTTGGACGAGTCATTCAGAAAAAAAAGTAATTTTTAAAAGTAATTTAGAAATGAAAAAATATTTTATAATTGTTACACGTAGATGGCATAGATATAACTTAACAAAATTCCGAACTAGAACACCTGGCCTCAATGCAAACAAAAACTGGTTGGAAGCATCGGATAATATAGCATGCCCCATGTGTGTAGAAAGAAACAACAATGAAGACGAGGTACATTCTGTTTTTGATTGTACTGCTTACGCACATATTCGAAGGAGTTGCAAAATTTTCAGTGAACCAGCTGCACAGGGAAAAGATCTTATCGCAATTCTATCCAGTTGTAATGAAAACATTACCATTTCATTTGCAAAATATATAGCAGAAGCTAGTGATTTTCGGAGAAAGAACATCACAAACAATCTGTTGAGTTAAAATTTTGCGACTACACATGAATCCATATTCAGCACTTATTCTGTATTTTTCATGGCTTAATGGTCATAGGAAATTGATTAGAATGGTGCGCAGACGCGCGCGCGCCTGTGTGTGTGTGTGTGTGTGTGTGTGTGTGTGTGTGTGTGTGTGTGTGTGTGTTCTGTTGAGTAGCTCCATCCTTTCCATTCTCCAGCTGTCCATGTTTGAAGATTCACCGAAAAAGGGGAGAGCATCAGGAATCCATTGATGTTCACCTACTGGAAATCAAAAACAGACCATGCATAACGAACAACTGGAATTCCAGAATGTCTGTAAAGGGAATTCTCCACTGACTTCAGAATGGAAATCAGCAGAACAAAAAGCTCTATGAAGACTTCAATAAATGAACATCAGCGCACTGCGTCAGCAAGAAGAAAAATCGAAAATCAAGGTCAGGGTTTAAAACGGTAATACCAAAGACATCCACACTGATTTATTCAGACGAGTAAGCCTTACAGGCTATCACTGCCAATCGCCAGAAAGTCAACTTACTATCTGAAAGTGCAAAAAAGGAGGGCGGGGGAGGGGGGATTGATAAAATGCCAACAGAATGGATACGCTGATAGGAACCAGCACACAGGAGCACAAGCCAGCCACATTTGAAAACATTCTACGCGGAACCTCTTACGATGCCTATGGAGTAAAACTACCAAAAGTGAAGACACCTCGGCAAAACGCCGTCATTGAGATGTATATGGTAGAAAAGAGAAAAGGAGTCTCAAGAAACAAATGAAGGTTGCCTCATGAGCCGAGGTGAAAGGGCTAGAGAGGCCTGGGGAAGACCCGAAAGCACCACACAGTGCCATCAACAGAGCGAATTCAGCAAGAAAGAGAGGAAGCGAAAAAAGAAGGAAACTGCATATTGCTTTTTCAAAGACCCCTTTCACTCTGACACTGTTCGAGCAGTCAAAACCATGGACATTCAGTGGACAAAGAAACTCTTAAGCAGCGACTCAGAAAGTAGTATTCCCTAAGAGCGCCACTTGAAATCCAGGGGATGGGGCGGCCTGCAGTGACAGAGACAAGAAGTTCAGATTCACGCACAAATACTGGACGAGGTAAGCAAAGTGGAAAAAAAGAAAGCTAGAACCAAATTTTTGCCTGGACCTAAAGAATCTACAATTTACGAAATGTCCCAATCTCCTACACTGGCTCCACAACGTGATAAAATAAGCATGGAGGAATATGAAGATCAGCTACCAATGGATAATAGCAGGTAGCATGTACAATCCAAGAGAGCAAAACTCGAGTGACACCATCCAATTCAGACCATTATCACTCCTGAACGTTGAGGGTAAAAATCTTCTGTGTCACGGCGGTCTGGGTGATCAGACGCCACACAGAAAATGAAAACTTATATTTGCCAGTTCAGGAGGGAGGCATCCAGGGAATATCTAGCCATGTAGAATATAGTTTTCGTGTTCATGCCACTTAACTTTGCAACGCAACCCAAAGAAGTAGGGCAGAGAAACGGAACCTCGACGTGGTGTGGGTCTATCTGGCTAATGCGTATGGATCAGTTCCACACACAAAGTGATTCAACTAGCCTTCGAGATATATCAGGTCCTAAAGAACATCAGAAAACTTATTCATTACTGTTTGTATTGGCAGTGGAGGTCATCTTTCGATCCGCCATGTGTGGTACAGGTGCAGTCAACCTTGGAAATGGATAGCACATGCCCCGTCTAGAAACCTTTATGGGAGGTGCAGCAGCCATTTCAACCAAGCAAGACAAAATACATAAAATACTGAAGCAGTTAGAAAAGCTAGCTTCTCCATTAAAATGAGTTTCAAACCAAGGAAGTCGCTTCCTGTGAAATGAGTTAAAAAAAATCTGGAACAGATATGTTCACTGCAGCCAGTGAAGCCGTTCCAACAGTGACAGAAAAAAGTCAAGAACCTCGGACGGTGAAGGTAATACGGTCACTCCTTCAAAGGCACAATGAGAGAAAAAGAAACCAAGCAAATGGCAGAAGAAAACTTGCAGGTAACAGACCAGTGTGGTCTTCCTGGAAAATACACGGTCTGGTGCGTGCAGTTCATGCTGATTCTGGAGTTTCTCTGGCCTTTACTGATATACAATATCAGCCCTAGTGCAGTGAATCAATGGAGGCAAAATAATCATGCGCAGAAGAAATGGCTTGATGTCTCACCTGGTCTTAATGAAGTTACGCTCTGCTGCCTTCATGCAACGATGAAGCTATTGCTGAAATCTATGCCGGGTGAGTACAAAGAGGCCAAGGAGAGGACACTAACCACGCTTAAGGACCCTGGAGATCAGGTGGAAAGATCAGTTTACCCCAGGCTAAGGACTGGCGGAACATTGAACGTTTAGGAGGCAGTGGACGTAGCGGTGGAAAACCTTAAGCGTATGAAATAACGGAACACACGCAAACATACAAACAGCGCTGGGATAAACAGAAATAAATTGATGGTCAAAGGCAAAGGGGGAAGCAGAGAAAAATGGCAATACAGAACTGTAACAAAGTACAGGATGTCAAAATAATCTATAAAACAGTCCACCAAGGCCCCTGGGGCACTGGACTACATGGGACAGCGCACTCCATTGGAGTCTCATTTGGAATGACATATAACACAAGCCACCATTCAAGATCCTCTTTATCGTTATTTTTCTTCTGATGTCAAATTCAAACCTGATAACACGGGGAAATCAAACAACTGTACGTGTCTGATCACTCGGGGCAAACAAACAGTGGTACATGTCCTGACTTCATGCATGCAAGGCAGTGCTAACCCAGAGAAGGTATCAAAACCAAATGCTTAAAGAAATTGCAAGTGTGATTTGCACCGCCAGAGAAATTACTACGACACTTGATGCCCCATCCTCAAATGTCTACACAGCAAAGAGGCCACCTATTATGGTCACTTATAGCTGTGACATCAAGAGGACAGAAACAAGGTTTACAAGATGAAGCGGATGACTAGAAGTGCACAACAGATCTTTCAGAATGAAAAAAAACCATCTATGATCATTGGGAAAAGTGACATGACACCGGAAGCTGTACTCCACTCAAACTCGTCGAAACAATCTATTCTAAGCTACACACAAAAAGTTAAGGATCACTTTCACAAACATTCATAACTGTCAAAATAAGAAAGTCAATGCGTTGAAGTTTGGCCAACATTTAATTCCATTCTTTAGTGATAACGATACACAATTGCCTTCAATCTCGAGCAATCGTTTGGTGTGTACATTTGATTAAAGTGGGTACGTATCCAAATTTGATTTCCCAAAGTCATTGAAATCACAAGACAGGGCATACTGATGATCCCAAAAGCTCAGTAATGCGTGTAACCACCATGGCTGTTCTGGCACTCGACGCAGCGAGTCCTCATCGAGTTGACCAGGTTGGTGAAGATCCTCTGTGGAAGCGCCTGCCACTCAGCCTGCAGCATCTGGTAGAGGTGTTGGGCATCCCTGGGAGGGGGGTGGCTCCTCACTTTGCGATCCAGCTCATCCCAGAGGTTCTCAATCGGGTTGAGATCGGGACTGCATGCTGGCCACTCCATTCTGTTGACTCCAGACTGCTGCAGGAAGTCATTGACCACCCTTGCCCTGTGGGGGCGAGCATTGTCATCCTGGTAGACAGCTCTCGGTCCCATCTGCTGCAGTGTAGGCACAGTCAGCGGTCGAAGAATCTCATCCCGGTATCGGATGCCAGTCATGTTACCCTGTACATGATACAAGGGTGTTCTGTGGTGAAGGCTGAAGGCCCCCCAGACCATTACAGAACCTCCACCAAAGGCCACCTTTTCTTGGACAGTGGCGTCAGTAAAGCGTTGCCCTGGGCGCCTCCAGACCCTCAGTCGGCCGTCGTTGTGGTGAAGGGTGAAGCGTGATTCATCACTGAACAGGACCTGGGACCATTGCTGACGTGTCCACCTCACGTGACGTGCGCAGAAGGTGCGGCGTGCTGCCCTATGGGCTGGAGTTAAGCGTGGCCGTACTGCTGGGCGACGAGAACGGAGATTAAACCCATGTAGGCGGTTCCATATGGTCTGCTGGCTGATGTTGATGTTAGTAGCCACCCTGAACTGCCTTTGAATTATGCTGGAAGAGGCTGTTCTTGTCTGCAGTGCTTGTCGTTCAATGAGACGATCGTCACGTGGGGTTGTCTTCTTCGGTCGACCAGATCTGTGTCTTTCATGGACAATCCCAGTGGCTGTGAAGCGTTGAATCAGTCGGACAATGACTGAGATGGACACATGAAGTCGCCTGGCCACTTCTCGCTTGGGAACACCATCTTGGAACCATGCAACAGCTCGTCCCCTATCCAACTCGCTTAATTTTCGTCGTGGAGGCATTGTCAGATCAGGCCTACTACTGGTGGAATGTCTTCTTATATAGCCAAGCGAGCGACAGCATCTCACACATAAACAGCAGTGCTTGCACGTGCATAATTGTTTTTCCATCTGGCAAATGCAATGTGTTCAGGCAGAACGGTCCAAAACAAGGTCATTTTTCGCAAGTTTCCGCTTTTCCGTTTGCGGCCCAGCTCAGTAGTAGAGAATCCCGGGCAATTTTCGCACTAACACAACATCGCCCACTTACAGCTGAACAAGAATTCATGACAATTTGGCTGGACTAAGAAATAAATAACAGTAGCGAACTGAGTTTATTACGCACCTGTTTTCACATACCGATCCTTAACTTTTTGTGCGTAGTATATTTGAACTCACTGTCAAATGAAACAGAATGGAGCAAGCTCACAGTCCAGCCAGCATCATCTGGGAATCTGGCTTCACAGCCAAGAAGCATGGGGGGTTGTGAGTTCATCATCTCACAAAACAACACCAACTTTCTCATAAAAAGATGACCAGAACCATAAAGGCAATGGGAGGGGCAGCTGGAAAGGGTTCCAGCTGGATCTAGTCCAGAACGAATAAAAGTGAACGCCGTAAGGCGTATATTTCTCAATTCAGAACAGGTGTTTCTTGGTGATGTGAGTAAGACTACAATCTAAAAAGGCCTTGGGACACCAAGCCTCCAGATGTTACTGGTTTGAGGACTGACCAGGCCAGAGATAAAACATTGACAGCAGGAGGGCATCCTGGAATCATGACGTGAATGTGACCCCCTTCCCTCCCTCACTCCCCTGCCATCTTCAGACTCTATGGAGTACAGGGCCCAAACATCTGCCCAAGGAGGGATGGGGGGGGGGGGGGGATAAGGAGGGGGTGGTCTTCCGCTGTTAAGTGTTCCATAGAATTTTTCTACTGTCTTCGTCGTGATTATCATTAACACTGCCTTCATCATCACCCACAGGCACGGTATCCATCTGTCACTTCCATTCCTTCTATGATACTTATCATCTCCATCATCACCACCGCTAATACCACTACCGCCATTATCATCATCATCATCATCATCATCATTATCATCAGCATTATCAGCAGCAGCAGTAGCAGTAGCAGCAGTAGCGGCGGCAGCAGCAGAGGCAGCAGCAGCAGCAAAGCAGCAGAATGCGTAATCGTTTAAACTTCATGGCTGATTCTTCCATCATCATCATCATCATCATCATCATCATCATCATAAAGTCGTCGTCATCTCCATCATCATCAACATCATCATCACTGTTCGTCTTCATAATTTTCACCACTCACGGGTACAATGTAGATCTGCCCAAAGTTCAAGATCATTTCTGTCCCCACTAGCTGTCCGCACAGCATCACCTTCCTGGTCAAGGCCATTCCGTGCTTTTTCTCGTCAGCCTTTGTAGTATGAGGATCACTAATGTTGTTTACAGGATGTCTGTTGTGACCAGTGCCAGTGACGTCATTCGTCCGTCCCTGGTGGGTAGATCTTGAAGCCCTGGCCATCACTGCAGACTCTGCAGACACCAGAAGGAAACGTCATGACTACATTCTAGTTCCAAACGTACAATCCTTGTATGGCTGTCTGTGATTATATCACTTGAAAATGAAACTCATTCACATGCCTTTTATCTAAAACTAAAACAAATTGCACGCCCTACTGATGGAGACCCAGTACAGTTGACTTCAATGTTAAAAGACAGCGAACTTGATCTAGGGGCTATAGAAATACTGCAGCCCAGAAACGACAGAACCCATGCGACCCTGCGGCAGCTCGATTTGCTCAAAGGCACGATTTACCCAAATGGACAGTCAGAGTCTCCTACATCCACCTGATTTGTCCAATCAGCGCAGTGTGACCACGCCAAACCTTTGGACATACAGAATCATCGGCACGTGTGTGTGTGTGTGTGTGTGTGTGTGTGTGTGTGTGTGTGTGTGTGTGTGTTGTTGTGTTGTTGTTTCTTCTTCTTCTTCTTCTTCTTCTCTCTTTTTCTTCTTCATCAATCTAACGTCTTTTTCAATCTAACGTCTTTCCAATTAAAGTGACTCCAGACGGATTGTGTGTGTGTGTGTGTGTGTGTGTGTGTGTGTGTGTGTGTGTGTGTGTGTGTGTGTGATGTGGTGTAGCGTATATGGACTAGTCCGCACGCAGTGACACCACCTTGATGAAACTGAAACGGAAAACTGTGTGTGTGTGTGTGTGTGTGTGTGTGTGTGTGTGTGTGTGTGTGTTGTGTTGTGTATGTGTGCACGTGCGTGTGTGTGCATGTGTGCATGTGTGTGTGTGTGTGTGTGTGCAAATAATTTCTTTTCGTATATGAGGTGTTGTTGAAAGTTAAAGATAAATACCTACTGGACTACATAATAGATGTGGGCATAACGAACAAAGGAAAGCATAATTATTTAACACTTTAGGTAATGTCAGTGGAGTGGATTTATCATGTGAAATATTAGTACCAACCTTGTGCACTGTATTCTTTACTCCTGGAAAATCTAGTAATAAGTGACGTACACTAAGAGTTTCTCCACACACACATGTAACATATAAGTGCTATATTTGGTTCGAAGTGGATTTAAATGCATCCTATGAATTAAAGCTACAACCTCGCTAGATGGTGTACTTTTGTATTTGTCTAATTGAGTCTTGGGATGGATGTCAGGGCTTGGTTGAATACAATTGTGATAATATTGACTATCTGTGTCTTTCAATAACCTCTTGATACTGTTAAAGGATGCTCTATTAATTAAAGTATAACATTCTATGTCTAACGGAATGCTCAGTGCAGTCGTTCCTTCAATATTCCGAGCTGCTCTCCGAGCAGCTTGATCAACTTTCTCATTCGCTGAAATTCCACAATGTGAGGGCACCCAAAAGAAAGTCACATTCATTCTTTTCATCAGTAGGAGATGTGTCACGTAATTAATTTCTGTAAAAAGTCTGACAGCAGATCTTTGGATTAAAATACTGTAAGGCAGAAAAGGCTGACTTTGAATCATTGCACAGTAAAAGTCGACAATTTTCTATGGAAGAATTTGAAACATACTTTAGGGACTTTTGAATAGCAACTAATTATGCAGTAAAGATTGACAAATGTTTGCCGAGATGATATAATTTCTCCACTTTTGATTTGGTATTATAAACGCTGCTACTGTTCTATGGTTATCTAACACTGAGCCATTTGTAAAAAAATTGAAGATGGTACTTATATTCATTTTCCAATTGAGAATGTACATATTCTTTACAAAGATATGGTGGGTCGTTTTTGTTCAGTTCAGTATAGTTTGCGTCATAATTTGCTTTGGTTTGTTCCCATTTGGGGATGGGTGGAAAAAGACGGGTTGACAGCTATTTTACTTTGGTTAATGCTTTTTTTTAGGAGAGTAGATGTGTATGACTAAAAAGATTTAGTCGATTTTATGTCTTCTGCTCTTTTAGCAAAATCTGTCTCTGAATTTAAAGATACTTCATTTGTACAGAAACGTTTTTGTAAAAGGTTCTTTAAAACAAATTTAGAGGAGGACACTTTTTGAAACTCGTTCAAATGTAAAATTCCAATTTCATAGTAGTCCCAATGTTACATGTATGTGTGGGAACTCCAAAAGCAAGTTTATATGCTTTGCAGCCCACACGTTGTAACTTATTAAGTAGACGTTGTGGAGCGCTGAAGAAGACTTCTTGAGCATAAATCAATCTAGACCGTACAAGAGCAAAAGATAGGAGTGTTAAAATCTCTTTATCTTGTCCCCATTTTTGTGTGCTTATGATCTTTAGAAAGTTTTAACCTTTTCTTGCTTTATTCAAAATTTAATCAACATGTTCGTTCCATGAAAGTTTTTATGTTAGATAACTCCAAAAAATTTAACGGATTTGACGTATTCTAAGACCAACCCATTCAGGGTACATTGTGAAAGTTTTGTCTAGGTCATTTCCAGAGTTAAAAAGCATTAGATTTTTTTCTGCTGAGAGTGTCAATGCATTTTCATGTAAGAAACTACTGATACTGTTTAATTCATGTTGATATTTGATCTTTATGTAATCTAAGAATGTTAATGCGGTTTTTCTGTTCATAGTGACTTTCATCCACAGATATATGTCATCAGCAAACTGTACTAAAACTATGTCTTGGGATAAGCCTTTGGTTATATCTGCAATTAGGATATTAAATAAGATTGGAGATAATACTGATCTTTGTGGAAGACCCATTTCCAAGGTTCTAGTGGTCGACTATGTATGCTCTACTCTTGCTTGAATAATTCTACTTTGAAAAAAAAACTTTGACATATTAGAAAAGTAGTTACAGACTCAGAATCAACAAACTTACTTGGAGAATATTTCGACAGGGTCGCCCTGTCTTCTTCAGCTCACTGTTGCTGTTGTGGCAGCGAGGCCTGATGGGACGACTGTTGTGGGGGTGAACGGTTGTCAAGATCTGATTGTAGATGGGGGGAGTTCAAAGCCTTGATCTCTGTTCAGGCTGGGGCGTCTGGTCTTAATTTCGATGGCTTCTTTTTCTTTTTGTGAGGAAGGGCTCTGTAGATAAGATCTTGGTTTCTTGGGGGCTGAAACTGTGGCCTGTGGCTTGTAGATGTTCATGTATGGCAGAAGTAGATCGGTTTTGGTGTTCCTGTAGACGGGTGGTGAGTGGTCTTGCTGTCTCGCCAATGTAGGTATGGGTACAGTCTTGACACCCTACCAGGTACACTACACCACACTGCTTGAGGGGGTCTGTTCTGTCTTTGACATGTAAGGGATCCCCATTTTCACAGTGTCCGTATCTGTAGAAGAAAGGTAGCGAATTCGAGGGTTGTCCCACATCCATGCAGGGTATCCATTAGCGGAAAGGGCAGTCTTGGTGTGTTCTTCTTCTTTCAGCTCTTCCTCCTTAGTGGAACACAGTACAGAGGCTCTGTGCATGAGGGTGTTGACAACAGATCTCTTGTGCTGGAGGGGGTGGTTAGAGTGAAAGTTCAGATACTGGTCAGTGTGGGTGGGTTTCCTATAAACGGTGGTCTCCACCCTGTCGTCATGGATTCGAGTGATGAGTGTGTCCAGGTAGGGTGTCAAGACTGTACCCATACCTACATTGGCGAGACAGCAAGACCACTCACCACCCGTCTACAGGAAACACCAAAACCGATCTACTTCTGCCATACATGAACATCTACAAGCCACAGGCCACAGTTTCAGCCCCCAAGAAACCAAGATCTTATCTACAGAGCCCTTCCTCACAAAAAGAAAAGTTAAAGAAGCCATCGAAATTAAGACCAGACGCCCCAGCCTGAACAGAGATCAAGGCTTTCAAAGCCCCCCCCCCCCCCCCCCCCCCATCTACAATCAGATCTTGACAACCGTTCACCCCCCCCCCCCCCCCCACAACAGTCGTCCCATCAGGCCTCGCTGCCACAACAGCAACAGTGAGCTGAAGAAGACAGGGCGACCCTGTCGAAATATTCTCCAAGTAAGTTTGTTGATTCTGAGTCTGTAACTACTTTTCTAATGTCGAATCCAGAATCCAGAAACCTATATTCTTAACTTTGACATAATCATACATGGTTTCATTTATTTCAATAGTTTTCAGTTTGTGTAAAAGTCGTTTATGGCATATTCTTCGTACGCTTTCCTTATGTCAAAGAAATTTGCTTAGATGGTTTTTATCGTCCTGCGAATTGTTGTTTAAGATGTGTTGTGAGTTTCACTAGATGTTCTGTTGCTGATCTGCCTTTCTGAAAACCATCTTGATTTATAGGGATAATTTGATGTTTATTACAAAAAAGTAATCTGTTTAGGACAATCCTTTCCATTAATTTGCATGTATGCGACGTTAGAGCAATTGGGCGGTAGCTGTGTATGTTACTTCGAGGTTTTCCTTGTTTATGTATAGGAACTATGATAAAATGCTTCCATAATGAAGGCAAATTGCCATCTTCTCAGTATTTTTGAATGAATACCGGGATAAAGCGTTTTACATTAGGTGGGACATGACGAAACATTTCATTAGAGATACCATCTAAACCCACTGATGTTTTTTCTCTTTTTTTGTTTTGTTTTGTTGTTTTGTTGTTTTTTTTTGTTCCCAGATCAGCAAGACATTGTACTTCTTGAACTGTTATGGGAGCATTCAGGTAGTGGCTTATTACAGGGTCTGGATCGTTGCAGGTGCACCTTCCTTCTTCGTGCTCTATGTGCAGTCTATTTTCTATTAATAAACTATCTTTTCTGCCATTTTTAGCGAATATGTCAACAAAAGCTTCGGCCTTTTCTAAATTAGAAAATTAATCTCTCTCTCTCTCTCTCTTCTCTCTCTCTCTCTCTCTCTCTCTCTCTCTCTCTTCAATAGATCTATAGAGGTGATTGCATCTTTGTAGTCAATTTCTACAGGTATCTTGGATGTTACTGCACTAGAGTATGATTTTCTTTGGGGTTCAAGATGTAACAAGAAGAGCAAGAGAGGAGTCACAGCTATACCTCATATTGTATAAATTGAAGAACCGCATTTTCTTTTTTGTGAAGTTACTTGATACGTATGTGCACCCAGTTTTACAATACAGGGTGGGATTTTTGGCTTTCGAGCAAGGTATTGTGAAATATGACATTCATTTGTAAGCAAAGAAAAGATTTTAATGCAGTCAATTGAACACCAGATAATTTAGTACAAGGTAAACATGAATGGTATCTGATTCGTGTTAATTAAATTTTGACATGTATTAATGATTTGCTGAAAATGACCAGAATAGAGGGGAAAATGACGCCATTTAAAACTTATACAATGTTACGAAATTTGGGCTGTTATGGTGAGAATACGTGGGATACCAATGTTCGTCAGTGCTTATATTCATATGGTGTGTCTCACGTCAGTTCCGATCAAGTTCATGTAAAAAAAAAACCTGATCCCTCTCTGTTTGCTTGTGTACGAGATAAGTGTTGTTATTGTATTTCGTATACCCAAGGGGTGTAAAACAAGAATATCTACTTAGCCCCCTCCTGTTATCGTTATTCATCAATGAGTTGGCTGTTGGTATATCTTATAATTGTAAACATGGCATTCAGTCAATTCCGGATGCAATTAAAATATTCCGTTCGTTGTTTGCCAATGATAGTATTTTGTTTTCTTATTCTGTTACGGGGCTTCAAAATCAAAGTGATAGTCTACAGAGAGGAGCAGACTGGTCGCAGTTAACAATCAATCTAAAACATTAAAAAAAAGAAATCTAATGGTTATCAGAAAAGACGGCTATTTGCGTGTTAGACAAAGATGGTTCTATGGGAATGAGGAAGTAAAAGTAACCGACTCTTACAAATATTAGGGATGATCTTTACTACCACGTTGAGCATTAGCAATGCTTTTACCACATTTTATGGAAGAGCACCTTGAGCAGAGAGAGAGAGACAAGACAAGACAAGACAAGACAAGACAAAATTCTTTATTTACGAGGATAATAGATAAGCACTGACGTGCTTTTTTACATCCAGTCCTCGCCCTGAGTAGGGACTACAACATGCAGTGAAATCAATTAATGTAAGAAAGCAAAGAAGCAAGCAAAGCGGTAATCATAGAGGAACAGCAAATGAAAATAGAAGAGAAATGAAAACAAAACAAAAAATAAGAATAATAATAAACAGAAAAGAAATAATAATAATAATAAAATTAAAAAAAAATAAAAATGAGAAAAACAATAACGAAGAGGAAGGAGAGAGTGGGGGTAGGGAGTGAGGTGGGCTGGGGGAACATATGTAAATTATGTACTACAACGTACAAGATTGGCTTGTATGAAAACAGACAGTGAATTGAATATGACAAAATACGTACATATTTTTGAACACACACATACACGCACGCTCGCACGCATAGAGAGAGAGAGAGAGGAGAGAGAGAGAGAGAGAGAGAGAGAGAGGAGAGGAGAGAGAGAGAGAGAGAAAGGCACAACATGTAATCATTTTTCGTAAGGCATGAAAATACGTAGAAGGTATTAAGCAAAGTGAGATGAAATTAGGGATGGGGGGGGGGGGGGGGGGGGGGGGGGAAGAGAGAGAGGGGGGGGGGACAGCATGAAATGCAATGATTTGAAATGGAAATGTACTAAAACGTACAATAATTAGCATATATAAAATCAGACAGTAAAATGAATATGACAAAATATGTACGGAATTCGGAACATACACACGCACGCACACACAGACAGACAGACAGAGAGAGAGAGAGAGAGAGAGAGAGAGAGAGAGAGAGAGAGAGAGAGAGAGAGAGAGAAAAGAGAGAGAGAGAGAGTGAAAAAAAGGGCACAACATATCATTTTTCACAAGATTATATCCATATGCAAACATATATATATACACACACACACACACACACACACACACACACACACACATATATATATATATATATATATATACACACATGCACACACACACATATACATATACACGTGCGCGCGCGTGTGGAGACACACACAACACACACACACAATATATATATATATATATATATATATATATATATATATATGCACACATACACATACATATGCACACATACACACATACATACATACATACATACTACATACATACATACACACACACATTGTTGATATATATATATATACATACATACATACATATATCAAAATACTTGATACATGAAAAAAAAGAAGAAAAAAAAATAGAAAAAACAAATTGGTGAAGTACATGAAAATGGGATGATTTATGCTTTTGAGATCACTGGTTGGTATTACTTATGGGTTGTGGTATTTTTGTTTTTTTTGTTTGTTTGTTTGTTTGTGTTTTTTTTTTTACCGCAGAAGGTGGGTAAGGTAAGTGTTTTTGAAAGTTGTGGTACAATGGATTTGTTTGATGGATTCTGGAAGGGAGTTCCACAAAGAGGTTCCCGAGTACGTTAGAGTTGATTTAAATAGGTCAATTCTGGGGATTGGGATATGGAGTTTGTGGGAGTTTCTCGACGAGACTTTTGAGAATCGTCTCATTAAAGTTGTTGGAGCATTCCCGGTCAGAATCTTGTGCATCATTAGCCCTTTGTTGTATTTTAGTCTCTGGCTGAATGGAAGAATGTGAAGATGTTTATAATCAGAGCTTTCGAGGCTAGGTTTCTTCAGAAGGATTAATTTGAGCGCTCGTTTATGTAGGCTGAACAATGGTTTTAGTGTGTTTGCACTTGCAGAATCCCATATAGTCGATGCATAATCAACATAAGACTGAATATGAGCATGGAAAAAAAGTTTTCGTGAATGAAGGTCAAGAAAGTGTTTGATTTTGGTGAGCTGATAGACTTTCTGGGAAAGCCTTTTGCAGAGTAAAGTTATGTGGGGATTCCAGCTGAGACTATTGTCAATTATTAGTCCTAATAACCAGCCGCCGTGGCGAAGTGGTTAGCGTCGCGGACTCCCGGCTGGGAGGTCGTGGGTTCGAATCCCATCAGAAGTCATGTGGGTTTTTCTGCCCCGACCGGCTCCTACCCAGAGTTGAGTTGCTGCGGACTCAGTTGGGAAGACTGGGACCACACAGTCGAGTTTCATCCACTTAATGGATGCGTTGCTGAGAGTGTTGCTCAAATTTCCTGACCAACACTGCAGGTGCCTGTATATCTCGGGCCTGGTTGACGCCGGGATATATTATGAAAGGAAGCGTAGAGTACAGCCCTGTCATGTAGTCTCAGACCGAAATGGAAATCTGTAGCATCATCTTAATCATCCTCATTCTCATCGATCAGCATAAAAAAATGTCTCAAATTCTGTGGCCCTTCATGCCCTGCTCTCATGGTGACCTCAGTTTCGATGTCCTCTCCACGTCTCTGGCCTTGGTTTGGTTCCGTCGGGGTCACCGGTATCGGCGAGTCCATGGGAGCTGTCGTTGGACGGACGTGGTGGCGCCCTCCGGAGGGAGAGCTCACTCACGCCGGCTCCGCGACTAAGCAATTATTGTCGTCAGTAGGGGGCTTAGTAGGTGGTGTCCTGCGTATGTTAGATCAGAACAGGCGCCACTGAACACCACCGAAGTGACTCGGCAGCAGTGCAGTGTCTCCTCAGGTGGGTTGCCTCTTGACGACTTGACATTGACTGCTCCCTGTGGATTGCCGGTGCCGGGGCTGCGGCGGGGCCGACCGGGCTGTGGCTGTGGACGGGGTGTCGGAATGAGCGGCGTGGGTGCACTGCCTCTGAGGTGGCGCAGAGGATGGGGACAGCAAAAAAATAAAAATAAAATTAAAAAAAAAATAAATAAATAAAAAAATTATTAGTCCTAATACTTTATGATGAGTGACTTGTTCCACAAGTACATTATTGAGGTGTATAGGAGGGAAATCATTGGTGAGATTTTGTCTTTTTTGCCTAGTTGTAATGTATATCAGTTTTGTTTTTTGAGGGTTAAGTGACATGTGATTTAGTTCGGTCCATTTTACAAGGTCGTTGGTACTCTCTTGCAAATGTTTTGAAAGACTGGAAGGATCATTATGGCTGGTGTGAATTGTGGTGTCATCTGCAAAGAGGTCGCATATAGATCTCACATGTAGGGGTAGGTCATTAATGGAGATTGAGAAGAGTAGTGGGCCTAAAATGGAGCCTTGTGGAACGCCATACTTAAGAGTTGTTATAGAAGAGACAGTCGTCCCCGATAAGACGCATTGTTGTCTTTTTGTGATGTATGATTTTAGAAGGATAAGGGCGGATTTTGAAAGACCGTATACCTCGAGTTTTCGAATAAGGAGATTGTGGTCAATGACATCGAATGCTTTTTTAAAATCAACGAATAAGACACCACAATATCTGTCGTTATTAATATTATTAAGCCACACATCTACAAGATTGATTAATGCAGTATGGCAGGAATGTTTCTGTCTGAAACCAGACTGTCCGGGATGGAGCAAATCGTACTTGTTGAAGTGATGAAGGATGTGTTTATTTAAATGCTTTTCTAGAGGTTTGGAAAGGATAGATAAGATTGATATTGGTCTGTAGTTTGAAGGATCAGTATTATCACCAGATTTATGAATGGGTATAACTTTTGCTTTTTTGAACGCATTAGGAAAATAGCTTTTATCTATGCACAAATTAAAGATATACGTTAACGTGTCAGTTATAACTGGCGCCGAGAGTTTCAGAATTTTGCCATCTATGCCATCTAGTCCACGTGTTCCTGACTGTTTGAGATGAAGTAGGTACTGATACACCTCGTGCACAGTTATGAGGGGAATGTGTAGTTCAGACGTGATTTTTTTGTCGTGACAAAATTGATGGAGTTCTTTAAGTTCATTAGAGCTTGAATGATCAGTAGTAACAACTGTATCTGGAATGGTAGAGAAGTGAGTGTTAAGTTGTTCAGCAGAAATACCTTTTATAACAGTTGATTTTGAAGAAGAACTGTTATTGTTAAGCTGATTTATTGCTTGCCAAACCAGTTTTGGATTTTGTTTGGAAGTTAATAACTCGCGATAGTATTTTGTTTTTTCCCTGCGCTTCTGAGAGTTTATTGCATTTCTTAGTGATCTTGATTCTTCTTCATAGCCATGTTCTTTCAAAAGGTCTCTAAGGTAGCATGCCTCCTGTAGTTCTTTCGTGTACCACGGTGGTTTGGGAATATGCTTTACTCTTATTGTTTTTAACGGAGCATGTCTGTTATAGACTTCTGTAAAAATTTCGATCCAAAAGTCAATCGCTGAATCTGGATCAGTAATATTGTATACTGTATTAAGTTCTGACTTCATTAAATCAAGCAAAAAAATTTTGTTCATTAAATTTTGAGAAGCAACGATAAGTTATGGTTTTGGCCTGGTTTTGGGATTTTCACTCCATGTTTAGACCATGTAACACACACTGGGTAATGATCACTAGAAGAGAAGACTGGTACACAAGCTTCTAGTATGTTATTTCCATTTGAGACATAGATATGGTCAATGATTGTCTTTGAAGTTGGTGTGACTCTGGTGGGTGTTTTGATAATCTGATGTAAATTCAACACACTTATCGTTTGGCTCCATTGGCTGTTTGGTTTCAAAAGATCTACATTGAAGTCACCGAGTAAAACGATCTCTTTACATTCTAAAGAAACTGCGTCCATCATAGTAACAAATTTATCAGTCCAGCTGACTCTTTCTGCTGGGTTCCGATAGCAAAACCCGATTAAAATGGATCGTGATTTGTTCAGTGTGATTTGTATCCACACTGCTTCTACGTCATGGTGTTCTAGGTGGGAAAATCTCTTGAAGTTGAGAGATTCACTGATATACACTAGAAGACCTGTCTCTTTGTCTTTAGTAGGGTCTTTTCGAACAGTATTATAACCTGGGACTGATACATCTTTATCCCCTAATGTAGGTATTTAGTCTTGATTCGGAGAGACCCAGAACATGGAATGGCTTTTGGTGGTTCGATATCAGGGTCGAGATATCAGAGATCTTACTGACTGCACTATTGATATTTAAATGGCAAATTCTCAGTCCATCTCTCGATGGCCATGAGTTCTGGTTTGTGGTCATGTTATGTCCTGAGTGCACAAGTAAAAGGAAAAACAAAAAGAAAGGGGAAGAAAGGACACGTACAAAAAAGTAAAACAAATGATGAAAACAAAACAACAACAATAACAACAACAACAAAAAACCAAGAAAAACCAATCAAACAAACTGGTAGATTAGATACCACAGCAGTGGTTCGGAAATAGGTGACTGAGAATACACTTACAATTTAATGGGCACACAACTAATTGATGTCAGGTTGTACAGGACGAAGTACTGCAAGACTAAAAAGCACAATTCCTGTATGTTGCACGCACAAAATCACCAACTCATATGTATCTGAACACACATATATATGCTGATAATCAGATTAAATTGCAATGAGCATTGGTCTATGATAATGACTCGTGTAGTCTCTCAATACAGGCACGCGTCACATTCCCAATGTCAGCACACTTTGTTCTGTCCTTTTTAAACAATGAGTGGCAGCACTTCGATGTCGACGCACCAGTTTTTGTTTGTATACAACACTCCCAGTGTCAGCACATTTTGCCCTGTCTTTTTAACCACTGAGTGGCAGCACTTCGATGTCGACGCACCAGTTTTTGTTTGTCCACACCACAAAACGCACTCCTTGAGATAAGAGTAATAACTCGTGCAATACATCTGACAGGCACCCGACAGACTGCAGCAGGCCAGACAAGGAAACGAACAAACAAACAACAAATACACATAGATTTATACATACACTCACACACACATACGCACGCACGCACACACGCACGCACGCATGCGCACGCACGTACACACACACACACACACACACACACCACACACACACATATACACACACACACGTGTGTGCGCCCACACACATGCATGTAGAAAACTATTAGATATGCGCTCATAAAAATTAGATATGCGCATACATACATAGCACTTGGATGAAGAAAATTAATAAGCGTATCACACGACATACCTTATGATATGAAGTGGATACAAACATATGCACGCTCACAACCATTAGATATGCGCAGATATACATAGCACATGGATGATGAAATAACATATCGCACTACATACCTATGTGATATGAAGTGGATATAACAAATGCAGAGACGGTGATGAAGCAATGATAAACGAACATAAGGATGCATACAGGCGACGTGTTAATTCAATTCAATGAGGACATGGGGAGAGGAGCTGGTTGGTGTTGCTGTGACAGGAACTGAGCAGTCATTGTGTTCAGCAACTGAACAGCAAATGGATGTAGTGGGCTAGAGGGGTGTACTGACTGCTGTGGGATGTGTGTGATGGTGGGGGATTGGAAGTGTAATGTGTTAGGTGGTGGCAGGAGTGTTGTATTGTGAAGTGTAAGGTGGGCGTTGTCTGGAGTTGGTGGATTGTATGGGGTATTAGAGGGTGGTAGTTGTGCTGTGCTGGGAAATTGTAGCCAAGATGTGTTGTGAGGTTGCAGCTGATATGTGTTTGGAGGTGGGGTGTGTTGGTTGCTGCTAATGTGTGGTTTGGACATGGAAGGGGGTGATGTGCTATGTGGGTGGATGGTGCTGGTCACGTTTCTGTACTCATTACATTGCTGTTTGTCCTTTCTAATCGCTGGGGAAGAAAAGGAATATATGTGTGTGGGGGATTGTAGAAGGGGTTGCTTTGTAGGGCGTTGATGCCGACCTAGTATATTATACACACTGCGAGAGTTGGGATTTTGGGGAGTGTTCGCTGGGAAATCAGTTTCATAGTTATAACTAGGTGGACTGTTAGTGGTCATTGGGGCGTCTTGTGTTGCAAGACGGTCCCTTCTTGCTCTTTGTGAGGTGGGCCTGATGTAGTTGGAGGGTTGGGTCTTGTGGTTATTAGTGGGACAGATGTTGGAGGCAAGGACTTTGCAGCCATATGAACTGGGATGTAGTCTGTCTCGGTACATAGCTTTCTTTGGCGCCCCAGATCTGGCGAGGAAGGAAGGAGTGTTAGATAACTGATCCCGTCTTGACGGCAGGAGAGGCGAAGATTGGCCGTGGATCGTGACGCCATGTCCTTAAGGGGGTGTTGACCAAGGGGAGGAAGAATGGAGGAGGCCTTCAGTGAAGCACTGGGGAACGCTTGCCTGAGTAGGTGGATTAATTTGACCCAGTCTGCTACAGGCACTGGCCTTTCGTCACAGCTGTTGATCCCCACATGGAAAGTGACCTGTTGGATGTGGGGTGATGGGGGCAGTGATTTCAGCCACTGACAGGTGATGGACTGTTAGGCCAGGCACAGACAGATTTTTCACCTTGTAGCGCTCTGTTGACATTTCCTTCTCATCTACCCCGTGTAACACAGAGTCTCCTAATAGCAGCATGTTACAAGTTTCTGGGACTGTCTTTTGTCGTAAGATAGCTAAAGCAGATGGGGGATTTGGATTCTGTTTGTTGATGGCAGTGGGGATTTCTGTCATTGGGTTTGTGTCTGGTTTGTTCTTGTTGTGTAGAGATTTTGTTGACGGAACAGACGAGCCTGTATTTTGCTCTGTAGAACTGTCTGACAGCACACTGTATGTATTTGATGTTTCCACAGCATATTCAGTCTGTGTTGATGATGTAGATGAAGTGTCACTGTGTATCTGGACTGCTTGGGTGTCTGATTGTTGTGTTTGATTAATTGGTTTGAGGGCATGTACTTGTTTCCTAATGTCAGTATTGATGTTGTTTTGACTGTCTTTGAATGATTGCAGTCTGCTTGTGGTATCTTTCATCTGGCGTTGTAGATGTGTGTGTTCATCCTGTACTTGTTTGATTTGTTGTGAAAGATCTTGATTTAATGACTTTATGGAATTTTTCACCCTAATCTCCATGTCACCCGTGTTCTGAGTGTTCCGTTCAACTTGCTGGGATGTGTGTTCAAGCTGATTTTTCAGTGTTTGTATGTCTTGCTGCATGTTGGAGATAGTGCGTGTGGCTGAGATAAGCTTTTTTTGGAGGTGTGTGATAACGGCCATGCTTGCTAGTTGAGAGAGTGTGTGATAACGGCCATGCTTGCTAGTTGAGAGAGTGTGGGGGAAATCCGCTGCCGAGAGCTGGTGCTCTGGGGTTCAGTGTGTTGACAGAATGAGTAGCAGACAGAGGGTTAGTACTGGTGGGGGAGGGTGACGATACACGCTGTTCTTAAACACACGGGGTGGGCGTGGGAGGATCAGATGGGGGGGTCAGTATTTTGCTGGGTGGAGGAAGGGACTGAGGAGTGAGAAATGTCAACAGGGGATGAAGGACTGGCGATGGCTGGAGACTGGAGGGATGCAGGTGGCGATTCCATGCTGTCTGGGGCGGATGAGGGAGGAAGTGTGGCATGGGACGTGTTGGAGCTGATAGGCAATTAGGATTCCTGAGTTAGTGAGGGGTGAGGCAGTGATGGTGGAGGGATGGAATCACCTGACTTGAGCAATGTTTCCACAACATTATTTGACTGTGCATCACAGATGGCCAGTGGAGTTGGAGGAAACGAGTCTGTGACATTGTCAAGGGCATCTGCAATTGACAATGTGGAAATATCTGGTGCAGACAAATGGGCCACAATTTCTTTTAGTCTACCAAACTCCTGCTGAACCCACTCTTGGCAGACATGTCCTTGCACTAAGATTTTTCCTGTTGTATAATAGACGTGAATTGTCAAAAGTTTGTGTTCACCGTTGAGAACAATTTGGAAGGATGAGTGCCATAACTCGCTGGGCAGTGGGGTCACAAAGCTCGGCGCCAAATCCAAAAGAGTCTTGTTATTTTTGTTGTATTCTTTCAATACACTAGAGGTAGATGATGGCCTGTATTTACCACAGTACCTTTCACATAATACAAATCTCCATACAGGCAGGTTGGTGTGGGGAGAATCAAACGTCACTTGGCAGGGGTCTTTGGTGAGATTAATTGTCTCGTTGGTGAAATATTTGGCGCTCATAGACCGCGTGGCGAGAGGCATTTTTTATTTGTATTATGAGCATTATTTGTGGTGTTTGCCCAAAGAAGAAAGAAAAACAAAAAAAGCAGAAACTTACATTTACAAATATACGTAGACTACACACATATGCTGGCCGCTGCAGTGTGTGCCATGGCGGTTAGCCGTCACGGCACACCGCCACATCTTGTCTTGGGAGGAGCGCCCTTTCCGGACACTGCAGTGTAACAGGATTAGCACCACACACACTTCACCTCACTCTGTCCTAACAGCCAGAGGATCGTTTCCGCCGTGGAAACCAAATGGCGCCACAAATGGGGCCACTTATCTGGCCACACCATGGGGAAGAGGAGGTCGGAGGATTAGCGTCTCAGCACCTGGAGCCCATGGCACGTGATTGACACTGGGCCAGCTTGGTCGGTGGCCTAACACAGCACTGGAGAGGGGTTCTGATATATGATTTGACACATAAAACCCCTAAAAACAACCAACACCACCATTTAACATAGGAATCCTTTCTATATGCACATCGTGTAAGCAATCACACACCTCCTTGCAAGATTACACACATGTAGCACATGAATCACACGTACAGAAACTGATTCTTGGTAGAGCGAAGTGAACACGCCGAACAGGTCGGCGGCTGGCGAGAGAGGAGGAGAGAGAGAGAGGGAGGGAGGGAGGAAGGGAGGGATGGAGAGAGAGAGAGAGAGAGAGAGAGAGAGAGAGAGAGAGAGGATTGAGACAGAGAGACAGGAAAACACAAAAATAAACAAGCACCAACAGAGAGTATTAACTTAAAAACAACAACAACAACATCAACAACAACAACAACAACGCACAACAACAACAATACAGCTTTGGATTAGTTTACCTTGTGCTGAGAGGGAGGGAGGGAGAGAGAGAGAGAGAGAGAGAGAGAGAGAGAGAGAGAGAGAGAGAGAGAGAGGATTGAGACAGAGAGACAGGAAAACAAAAATAAACAAGCACTAACAGAGAGTATTTAAATTAAAAACAACAATAACAACATCAACAACAAAAACAACAATCACAACAACAACAACAACAACAACACAGCTTTGGAACAGTTTACCTTGTACTTCATTAACACAAATTCGATGCACTATAAGCTTACATACCTGCCTGTTTTTGTCCCGGCGTTGGGCAGCTAGACCGTTCGCAGCTATGTAAATCCGATGTATGCAATACAGGACTCCCAGATGCCGCCCCAGTTGTTCAGGTTTGGACAAGTGGAAAGAGAACAGACCATCCAACCTCGCCCGGTTTTAAATCTGTGCCTCAGGACACGTCATTAACAGCTAATCGAGATGAACAAAGTACAGCCAGACCTTATTGTGACCTGTTCCCATAGCGAACATGACACGACAGTCGGCTAATGCTGGTAGGAGGGAAGACGAGGAATGGGGGGATGGGGGAGTGGAGGAGTGGCTCATGAAAGCTGCATTACGTTCGTGTCATGTGATGTAGCCTCACATGGCGACATGTGACGTTCCGTCGCGTACGCCCTTATTTGAAATAAAGCATTTCCCTAGGTAGGGAAAAGAACAGGTAAAAGAAAGGACAATTTACGTGGCCTGACCAGTGTGATCAGTGTCACTGTGGCTATAGACGTAGGGTGATTATTGGTCGAATGGACGGACGTTGTCCATTGGTCAAGTAACCAAGGGCTGGTAATGCATAGAGTTAGATGAGTACTCACTGAATACGAACTCAGAAAGAGCGCAGGAAGGAAATATAAGGTATAGGAAGGAGATGGCTTGGGGACACTGACCAGACAGGTTGTTTGGAACTGCAGAACGAGATTCACCTGTAATCTACCATTACCAGGTGAGGTATAGACAGATGGGGAGAGAAAAGAGAGAGAGAGTTAAGAAAAGGGAAAAAGGGAAAAGAATTTATCATTATTCAGATTTTGAAATAGATTACTTACACGGACTTCATTCGTGTTTCAGCCCTTCCCGGTGCTGTGGCAGCACCAGTAATGGTACAAGCGACTGTGACAGTCGTACGAGTATTTGGGCTACAGTGCTGTGGCAGTACCTAATTGTGAAGAGGACAACGACTGCGACAGTCGTGAGAGAATTTAAAGAATTTGTCATGTTGACCCACAATGAATGTTGATTGTCACCTTGGGTCGGAACTAAGGTGATATTTTTATATTTTAAGCAATCTTTTGATTCCTCTTTGCAAAATGTATACATTGTTTCTCCAGTGAGGAGGAGAAACCGTTAAACGATGTATTTGTGAACTACTATGTATAATGAGATGAAATTTGGTCCCAGCTAGTGGATCTGTGGAAAGTTTGTACCTCCACTGGAGTGGAGGAACATAAGATTTAAAGATTTGAAAAGTTGATTATCGTTTAGTAAATTATTCCCCGGAGAGGAGGGGGAGAAGAAGAGTTATTGTAGTGTGCCTTCTGGTTGTTTGGAGAGACTACGTGTGCACGGAGTGAGTGCGTGTATGCATTTGTGCTCAGTGTGACAGTGGTGACCCTGACGTAGGACAAGGTTTTTTTTATACCCCCTCCAAGAAAAAGTTGATATCTCTATGTGCAAAGAAAAGTTTTGTATAATTGATTGATGTGATTACTGTTTGCAGTTTTTATTTTTCATTTGTTTTTGTATGTGTGTTTTTGAGTGTTTGAGATTACTTTTGGTTGCTCTACTCTGTTAAGGGTTTGTTTTTTTTTTTTGGTAGGATTTCCTTTTGGCCCTTTCCCCCCTCAGGACCGATAGCCTCAACCTCCTGTTGCTCCTACCTGGCAGCAAGGGGGCAGGGCGTTGAGGAGTCACTGTCCTTCCCCTTGATTAGATTTTGTTTAGTCCCCTTCATCAGGACTGATAGCCCCAACCTCTTCCTGCTCTGATTTAGCAGGGGGGCATGGCGTTGGGGAGTCAATAGTCCCTCCCTCTCTCATTAATATCTTTTTCTTTCTCTTTCCTATCGTTTTATTTGAATTTTTCCCCTTACCCCTCTGAGTGTGGGATCGACTTCACCTCCGTCACTCAACTAGTGTAGGTGGTGGAGTTGCTTACCACTCAGTCCAAATAAACATCTTTTTCTGATTGTCTTTTAGAGGGGGGGAGGGGGGGGGGGTTTCTGACTGTATATTTATTAGATTAATTGCTTATTGCATTGTGTTGTTAGTATATTGTGTGTATTATTATATGAATACTTCCCCGTCTCCAGCTTTACGGGAGACAGTTGCCATTAGGGTGCTGTCTGAGGGCCTCTTTCGCTTTTTCTGATTTCCCTAATCTATACTGGACCTGTCTATTCTTTCATTTCCTTTTCACCCCCTTTACAAAAATCTCCAAACCTTCTCTTCAATAGGCGCCTATCTAGTTTTTTTTTTCATCATTGTCATCTTTTAGGTAGGATTTCCGCTGGTCCACGTTTTCTCCCCCTCTTTTTAATTGTTTGTTGATTCATTTGTTTTGTAACTTTGTATTCACTTATTGTTTAAGGCGATTCATTTGTTTTGTGAACTCATCTATTTTGTTGTACCAAGAAACTAAGTAAGAAAGGAACAACTACAATAAGAACAGTTAAGAACATAAACATAAAGAATTTATTTCCGGGAAAAAAAACTTTATATTTTGTCTGTTTTCTTTTCATTGGGGAAAAAGAGTTATTAGTATTGGATTTTTTTTTGGCTGTCTTTTTCCCTTTGGGAAAGAATGTTGGTAAAAATCTCTTTTGGAAAGATCACACTGTCACTTCTTATTAGTGCTTCTCTTTTGTAAGCCTTCATTATTTTCCTGTTTATACCGGCATTTAAATTCTTTATTTGTACATACTGTAACAAAGTTTGTTTTTTTAAACGTATATAACATCACATGTCACCTTATTTTAGTCATATTTAGTCATTGTTTCTTGTTTGTTTGTGGTAACTATTCATGGTGGAAACTTTTGATGAATTATGTACGACAGGCCGAGCGTTTAGGCTTTGAAGGTGATAAATTAGCAAACTATGTCCAACAATGTTTGGACAGGGCAGACAGGAGAGAGAGAGAGAGAGAGAGAGAGAGAGAGAGAGAGAGAGAGAGAGAGAGAGAGGAAAAACAGAAACAACTAGAAGAAAAAGATAAAGAACGAGAAGAAAAAGATAAAGAACGACAAGAAAATCTAAAAAGATTAGAGTTTGAAGAAAGAAAACTACAGAAAGAAATGGAACAAAATCAAAGAAAACTAGAGATAGACGCCGAGGATAAGGAAAAGGAACTCTCATGCTACTTTTTGCCCAAATTAACACCTTTTTTTGTAAAAAAAAATTAACGCGCAAACCCCCCCCCCCCCAAATTGAAGGATTTAATGTCTTAAAGTGGGGCTTGCGGGCAAAACAAAAATGGGTGATCGTGAACAAAGATACTATCTTTCTCTCCTCTCTTCTGATTTTTGCGCAAACAAGAAGAATGGCTTGCTTAATTTTTTTAATTGGTGTTTATAATCTGGTTTAAAAAATGAAGCCCGGAGTAGTTGCAGAGCTTATTGATATATTCAGAATGTGGGAGTTGGAGGAAAGGAGCTGGGGGGTTGATAGAGAAGAGTTTGAAGAATTAATTACGGAGCTTTTTGAGCGCGTCAATATGCGGGAAAGCGTAAGGAACGCCATCAGTAAACTACCACATTCTTGGCCTTATTCAGTTATAAAGTTGTTTGCCATTTTAATTGATCAAATAGCTCCTGAAGATCTTGATCTGACTGCTTCTACTGACCCTGAAGGAGTAACTGTTGCCTTTAAACCTGGACAGTTTTTAAGATTAGTAAAAGACTGTGAGTAATAAATAACAGCTGAATTTACAATTATTTTTTATTTATTTAATTTTTAGGTTTAAAAATGACGACCAAACACAGCGAATCTGATCAAATGACTTTAATAGAAAATTGTAATGAACTATTTGACGAAACAATGAAAGTGTTAAACATTGATTTTAGTGAATCTGGGTTTGAGAATGATGTAAACAATTTAATAAAAACCCAGAGTGAACTATTTGACGAAGCAATCAAAGAGTTAAACATTGACTGTAGTGATTCGGAAAAAGCTAAAGTATTGGCAGGCGTTCTTGTAAGATTAGGGTGTCTTGAAGTATTGCAACGCTTGGGTGAAGAATAAAAGCGCGTTTACTTACTTTTACTTACATTTATTTTTTTTAATTTACGTAAATATTGTGGGTTAAAAAATGAACCCCACAAGTAAATCCGAGGTTGGAAAACTATATACGTGGGAGGAGATATTTGACGGCAATGAACAATTAAGCAATACGTTTAGTGAAGTAGACATGGACATCATTAACCCCTCAAGCGTTCAGGAAAGCGTAACACATGCCATTTCTAAAATCCCAGAGTCTCTTCAAATTGGGCCGCCAGTAAAAGTGTTGTTGGCCATTCTGATTGATTATATAACCCCCGATCATAGAAACATGCAAGTCTGGGTTTCAACTAGACAGAAAGAAGTAATCAGCTATTACGACTTTAATTCTGAATGGGCTGATTACATGCTTACACAGTTTAACCATGCAAGTGAAGAAGCGAAATTACGCGGCTCCGGCTGGTCTGAAGGAACAGTCCTTGAAATCAGATTAAGACAAACAAAGTTCTATCCTATGGTCGGCAATTCTTACCTTCCTCTTCCAAGAGAGTTAGTGTTAAAACGAGCAGTCTTAAACATACATAATTCTGACAATATGTGTTTCATGTGGTGTGTTTTGGCGCATTTACATCCAACTAATAAACATGCAGACAGAATCACCAATTATGAAGCATACAAACATGAGCTGAACTTTAATAACATAAACTTTCCAGTAAGCATAGAAAGTATATCTCAGTTTGAAAAGCAAAACAAACCAATCACTGTAAACGTATACACATGGTCTGTAGCAGACAATCTAGTGCCTCTAAGGATTTCTCCCAAAGCTCCTACTTTAGGCGATCCACTTAACAAACATGTCGACTTGATACTGTTTGCAGATGGTCCTAAGAGCCATTATGTATTAATCAGAACAATAAGCAGACTTATGGCCTATACGTCAAAGGATAAATCTAAACAAGAGCTTTGTAGAAGGTGTTTGGTCAGAATCCCTACTATAGAAGCAGCTGCCAGCCATAAGAAACATTGTAAACGTTTTGTAGACTGTAAAACTAAACTTCTTACACCCAAACCAGGGTCTAAAGTTAGTTTTAAGAATGTACGCAAGATGCAGATGAGCCCATACGTAGTTTATGCTGACTTTGAATCAATCTTGCCACAGTACTACGGCCCACAACAACTAGAAAAACAACAAACAACCTTATTAACCCATCATCAGATTTGTTCTTATGCGTTTATTATTGTTAGGTCAGACGGTCAACACACAACGCCAGAGATTTACAGAGGCCCCAATGCAGCTAATCGATTTTTACTACACATGAAACAACTTCGTAATCAATTCTCCAATCAACTGAATCTCTCAGACATTAGGATGACTCCCGAAGACCAAAGGCGCTATGAATCATCTACACACTGCTGGATATGCGGCTCAGAGCTAACACCTAATAGTAAAGAAAACCCAACAGTGAGAGACCACGATCACATTACTGGGAAATTCAGGGGAGCAGCACACAACAGTTGTAATCTTCAACTTAATGTTGACCCTAAGACCTGGAAACTGCCAATTTTCTTTCATAACTTACGAGGCTATGATTCTCATTTCATCATACAAGCAATAACTTCTGAATATAAGAGGGTCAGCTGCATTGCACAGTCTTCAGAAAAGTACATGACCTTTACTATTGACTGTTTATCCTTTTATGACTCTGCTCAACATCTGATGGGGAGTTTAGATAGATTGGCGGGATCGCTGCAAGACTTCCCAATAACCAAACAATATTTTGACCCCTCTTTAGTACGCAAAGGCGTTTACCCTTATGAATACATGAACTCGTGGGAAAGGTTTGATGAAGACTCACTTCCTCCTAAAGGCGCTTTCTTTTCTAGTCTTAGAGGAAAGGACATAACCGACTCTGAATATGAATACGCACAGAAAGCCTGGACAGAATTACACTGCCGAACAATGGGCGATTATCATGATCAATATCTAATGGCTGATGTGTGTTTATTGGCTGACGTCTTTCAGAATTACAGATCTACATGCATGAAACATTACGGTCTAGATTCATCACAGTACATTTCTGCCCCTGGCCTTTCTTGGGACGCATTCTTAAAGTCTACAAACATTGAGATTGACTTAATATCTGATCTGGCTACACTCCAGATGATTGAAGATGGGCTGAGAGGAGGCATTAGCATGGCCTCACACCCTTACTGCAAAGCCAACAACAAGTACTTAGATGACTATGACCCCACTAAACCATCTAACTATCGAATGTACTTAGACGCCAACAATCTGTATGGGTGGGCCATGAGCCAGGCACTGCCATTGAGAAACTTTAAAATGTTCGTAGGACCTCATGACGTTAATAAAATGTTGAGTTATCTACCGCGCCTCACGCCTGATTATCCAATAGGATTAATCTTAGAGGTAGACTTAGAATATCCTACAGAGTTGCATGACCTCCATAATGATTACCCCCTAGCAGCAGAAAGCTTAAAGATGACCCCCACAGAACCGCCTAAGCTTGTGCCCAATCTTCACCACAAAACTAAGTACGTATGTCATTACAGACTGCTACAGTTTTACCTAAGACACGGACTAAAACTTACCGCCATTCATAGAATTATAGAATTTGACCAAAAGCCCTTTATGAGACCATACATCATGAAGAATACTGATCTTAGGACTAAAGCCACTGACGCTTCAGAAAAAGACTTTTTTAAACTAATGAACAACAGTTGTTTTGGCAAAACCATGGAGAACCCACACAAGCGTAAAGATGTAAGATTAGTTACAAACGAAAAACAAGCAATTAAGCTGGTCTCTAAATCTAACTACCAAGACTTTAGAAGATTTAGCGACAGCCTGGTTGGCATTATGATGAAGAAAAAGGATGTTATGTTGGACAAGCCGGTGTTTATCGGATTCACCGTGCTAGAGTTGTCTAAGCTGTTAATGCTAGAATTTCTGTACGATTACTTTAAACCTCTGTATCCAGATTCTAGAGTCCTTTACACAGACACTGACTCTTTTGTTCTGGATGTTCCATCTGAAGACTTTTACAAAGACTTAGAAACAGAGGTAGCCAAAGGAGCTGATGGATGGTACGACACATGTGACTATCCTAAAGACAGCCCCTTACATTCAACTGTAAACAAGAAAGTGATTGGAAAGATGAAGGACGAACTTAATGGGACTGTGATACGAGAATATGTTGGTCTGCGGTCAAAGATGTATAGTGTTGCTAGCCAGACTTCTGTAATGAAGAAAGCTAAGGGCATAAGTAAAGAAGTTGTAAAAAAAAAATATAAGTCACGACAACTACAAGCAGGCTCTCTTTGAAAACAAAGTATTTCATCACACAAATGTTAACCTGCGCTCTACTCTTCATCAAGTAAACACAACCGCTGTTAATAAGAAATCACTAGTCTCTAGCAATAACAAGCGAACTTACGTTAATCCTGAGTTTTCATATGCTGTAGGTCATTGGAGAACTGACTTGAAAGATTAACTTGACTGACTTAAGTTAAGATCTTAACTAGTACTTAGCTAGTACTTTACTTAAGATCTTTACTAGTACTTAACATGACTTGCACTTAACTTGCACTTAACTTGCACTTTACTTACACTTAACTTGTTATAACTGACTTTACTTGTACTTAACCAGTACTTAACTTGTACTTAACAACACATTAAAAAACTAATTTAGTAAAAATAATGGGTTTACAGAAGGAGGTTGTGCTTTTTTTGCAGAGGCTGGTTCTTCTTCTTTTACTGTTTTTGTGGGGATTTGTAACTTTGTTGCTAAGTATGGGGTTAGACACTTGTATGCCAAAAGCCCTCCACCAACAACAATACTCCCCAGTACATAATAATACATCTTATAGTTTGATTGTGTTGTTGTTGGCGGCGGTGGCGGTGCTGGTGCTGATGTTGTATTACTATCTAATAATTTTTGTTTTGCTGCTTGGTTTGCTTTTTGCAGTCTGTTCCATTCAGCTAGTTTACGACCGGCCTCAACACGCCCAGGACTTTTAGACTTAGTAACACTACTCACTTGTGGGGCACTCACTTGTGGGACACTCGCCTGTAGATTCACTTGTGGGACATTCTGCTCCTGTGGAGTCACAATCTTCTCCCGATCGCTCATTTTTTTTAGTGTGATTAAAATTAATATGATTAAAATTAATATGATTGAAAGTAATTAATCCCATGATGAATGGGCATAACAACGTCCCAAATCTATAATACATGTCACATGCAAGAGATTCTAGGGACTTGGTTAAAACAGGATCTTGTGTTAAGTCATATTTTAAATCTTCTTCTGAATCAATCGGTGCTATCTTGCCTACTAATTTAGTATATAAACTAATCATTGTCTGCCCCACTGATCTAACCATTTTTTATCCTAGCTGTGCCTCGTACCTAGCGTAATACTTCTCAACGTCTGATGTAGACAATTGCTGAATCTGTTCAATACTTAGTTCAACACCTAAATACTGCCTGGTTTTCCCACATGCAGCCAGAGAGTATAATCTTTCTTTATGACAGAGGTCTGCTGCCTCCTCACACTTTAATAGCTCGTCGCAATCCATTTTTAAAGTCCTTTTTAAAAGCAATAAAAAAAATAAAGCCTTTTTAAAACCATGAGTTTAACGCTGGTTAATTATGCAGTGCCCATTGTTGGTGTTATAGTTTATTCAGCCCTAGCAAAATGTTTGTTAAGAATAAAACCGCCCAACATGGGAAAGATAGAAGATTCGCCGAAACTAGTTACAACCTTATTTTTAGCTCTAGCAACAAAAGATTATCTGATTAAAAAGCACATAGACAGTCTTTCATATTATGATTATTTTAATTATTTTTTTAGTTAATAAAAAACATGAGCACTGCAAAGATCATCAATACTATTTACCACTCTGCTGTAATCAGCGGTCTTAGTATAGGATATAGCATGTTAGCAAAAACATGTTTAAGATGAGGCCGGCTGATCTAGGAAGGTTAGACATTGAGGATGTTGTTAAGGTTATAGCTGTAATAACGGCGGGGATTGCCTCAAAAGACTTTCTTGTTACACAGGGGATTATCCCAGAAAACATCAATGCATAGAAAGATTAATGCATAGAAATATTGATTTATAAAAAAAAATTCATTCTAAAAAATATTCGTTCATTTATAAAAAGATGTCTGGATTAGTTCTGATGGTGGGAGGAGCTATTGTTAATGCATTGGCTTTCTCTGGCAGCAATTATATGTTTAGTAAATTGCGGTCTGATGAAGAGAGAGAACGCCATAACAAGGCAATGGAAGATTTAGCTAAGGCAAGAGATGCTTACGAGAAAAGGAGAATTGCTCACTTAGACTTTATTAATAAAAAGTTAAGAGAACAGGGACATGCAGAGCACACATTTATAGACGTTGATGAAGCAATGAATGAATATTACTTAGTGACAGGAAAGAAGTTTCTAACATCGTCACCGCCAGAACTGTCTGACTTTTATGAACCATCTGAGGATCAGAAAATGGTAGAAATAGGCTTTATTATAGGTGCTATGGGAGCAATCTTTCTTCTTGCATATTCAATCTAAAATCATAGTTAAAATGTAATAAAAAACAGTCCCTTCTTATGGACGATACGAAGTACAAAATATATTATTCTCCTAGAGGGTATTGGAAAGGAAGGGCTGCTATTGATAAACTGAGTAAAGCCGCTAGGGTGTCTGAATCAGAAGCGAAAGACTGGCTTTCAAAACAAGCGATCTGGCAAATATATCTGCCTGCCCCAAAAAGAATAATAAGGCCTCGATTTGTTAACTCAGTTCCTAATGACACCCACCAGATGGACTTGCTGTATCTTCCGCATGACAAAGTTAGAAGAAAAAAGTTTAAGTATGCTCTTACAGTTGTTGACATGGCTTCAAGGTATAAAGACGCTGAGCCTTTAACAGATAAAAGCTCAACTGCTGTGGCTGTGGCTTTACAACAAATATACATGCGAGGTCCATTAAAGTATCCTAGGTTGATCCAGGTTGATGATGGGAAAGAGTTTAAAGGAGCTGTAAACCAACTGTTTTTAAGACACCGGGTTACAGTTAAGAGAGGGATTCCAGGCAACCATCGCTCCCAGGCCCTAGTAGAGAACTTTAATAAGAATCTAGCTGAACGTCTGTTTACCTATCAATATCATAGAGACCTTATGGACAAAACACGCAACACAGAATGGGTCAGAAGGTTGCCAGCAGTCTTGCGTGCCATGAACAATGAAGAATTTAAAGCAACAGGCTTTAAGCCAGTGAACGGGATCAAATTTTAAAAAAATAAGTATTACTGAAGACATCCAAGGCAGTCAAAAACTCTTGCCGTTTGGACTAAAAGTAAGATACTTGTATGCTCCTGGAGAGGCAGAGGGTGATGTTAGAATTAGAGCCACAGACCCTATATGGAGCGTAGATGTATACGAAGTTGAAAGAATTATGAAAACAGCCCCTCCTGTGTATTATTTAAGAGAAGCTCTCTCTTCTAAAAAGCCTGCCCCTAAAAGATCGTTTGTTCGCGAAGAGTTGCAAGTTGTCCCACCAAACACAGTGCCTGTTAGTTAGTTTTAAAAAATAGTATTTATTTTTTTTGTTAAACTTATGATTTATTTATTTTAGTTCACATCTTATTTTTTTTAGTCTATTTTGGGTTTAACTGATTGTTTGCTTGTTTTTCAATGTTTTGTTTGATTGTCTCAGTGTCTACCTGTTGCGAAGTAAAAGTCTTTCTCCACTCCTTTTGAAGTTCAGTTTTTTGTCGTCTGTAATCCTCACCATCAGCCATAAGGCGCTCAAATTCTTCAGCTGTAATGTTTTCATCCTGCAATGCTTTGCTTATTCTCAGTCTTAATGAACAAAGTTTTGCTGATGCAAGGGCTACAATGGCAGTGTGCTTTTGTAGTTTAGGCGTTAATTTTTTTTAAAACAGCACTCAATCATAGACATAGCACCTAAACCCAAACCAAGGCTCCCTAATGCTAAAGAGGCTGGAGCTCCAGCCCCAGTAGCTAAAAGAGCAACGCTAGACCCAGCACTTACGCTCGCTACAGCTGATGAGCCAGTAATCACATAAGAAAGAGTATTTAAAACTTTAGCATATTTCTTTCTAGTAACCCTATACTTATCCAAGTCACTTTCTATTTCTTCTTGAAGTTCAGTTATTTGCTCTAACCTAAACGTTTGAGCCTGATCATCCATTTTTTTTTATTAAGATTAATTTTTTAATTAAGATTAATCTTGTACATATCTTCTTATTAACCCTTCTGGCAGCACTTCATCAACAGAGTAAAACCCAATAAAATCAACATACTTAATGAAAATAAAATCAAGTGCTGTTAGTTTGTCTTTGTCAACCATCACGGTAACTTTGTCAGAAGATACAGAAGTGTTTATTTCATCCCCGTTTTTAGTAATAGCAATAACAAGCCTAAGAGGCCCGTCCAAGTTTTCAGACTTTATTTTTACACCTCTGATTAACACATGTTCTGGCAAACTAGGGTCAGACTCCCTCGGAGTAATAAATAAGCGAAAAAGCATCGTCATTTTTCTAGGCAGTGGTTCTAGCGTTGGGTTAAATTCTAAGCCAACGGTGTCACCCCCCACTTCAGCTAAGGGCAGCTTTCTCCGCAGCATATATTCAGGGCCCTGCTTAGTTATTTCAATCTGCTTTTTCTGTTGTGTTCCTGGGACTAGGCTAATAAGAAGGTGGCCTTCATTCAAAGCTTTTCTAAAATTGTTTTTCTTATCAAAGTATACATAGGGGCTTCGTAGTTCAAACTTTAAATCCCAGTTAATGTCAGGAAGCAACGCCCAAGCATTCTCTCGTTTATGAAGTTTGTATTCGTGTTTGCCAAAATCGTTTGCCCTTAGATTTCTTATCTCTTCCAGGGTAGGATATTGCTGCCGTTTTTTATCTTCAATTTCTATTCGTTTGGAAACGCCATCGTCGGTGTACTCAAATCCATAAACATTTCCTGCCACTCCTATTAGATCAAAGTCAGTTGTGTCTGCTAGATCTTTTAGCTCTACTGAAACGCATTTAGGAGCTAACTCCGCATTTGATTCTGGCCCTCGAGACATTCTTTTTATTATAAACAATTTATTATAAATAATCTGTAATAAACAATCTGTAATAAACAATCTATAATGAGCAAACGTATTGAACTGGTGGGTCAGTCCGCAAGCATAGTTTAGCGTGCTTAGATTTTTCTAGCTGCTCTTTTATTTTTTTTAGTTCATCCTTGTCCCTGATTATATAATTTTCACTTAAACATTCTTCAAAACTGTCCTTGTCCTTAGTATAGAATAAGATGACTGATTTTAACTGCGATCTAAAGTCTTTTAAGACAGCATTGTATTTTTGAGTTAAGAGCCAAACAGAAACTAATGCGTGTCTTCCGCTAAAGGCCAGCTAAGACAGAGTCCTTCTTTTTTTAACAATGTCTTGTTCAGCTGAACAGTCATCAATAATAAACAGTGTTTCAGTTCCCTCAAATAGCCTATAGTAATGTTCTAAACAGTCGCTTAGCTTGTCAGTAGGATCAACTAAAAATATATTCTCGTCTGTCCAAACAAACTGCCTTTCTTTGTAAGACTTGTTATGCTTAATGGTTGTGCAGAATATAACAATGTACTCGTAATGAAACCTGTAGATTGTTTGTAACAAATCAAGCACGAAGACAGTTTTCCCACACCCAGTAATCCCACAAATAAGCGAACAGTGCGGGTCTTTGGGCAAAAAGTTCAAACTATCCATCTGTTTTAATAGGCTATTTCTTTCAGTCTATTTTCTTCAATGTTCAGCTGGGCGTCACAAACCACAAAAACGTGCATTTGTATCTGGCCATTCTCCTCCTTTTCCTTATTAATCTGTATGAGTATGCCATCTGACCCTACCCTTCTTCCACTCCCGTGCAGTCTGTTATCATACGTGGATCTAAAATCCAGCCATAATCCATATTTGTCTGTTAGATAATCTTCGAGTCTTACATCGTGAAGGTGAAGTTTTTTACACACATGATCGGCTGTGGGGCTTGTCTGTCTGCCTCCAGCAAACAATTTTCTTATTTCATCAAAGTGTTGGTCGGGTAAAAGTCCGGCCGAATACAGCTGAAAAGGCTTGCCATCTACTGTGCAAGACAACTGCTCAATTTTTGGGTTGTAAAACACCTCAGATTCCCTCTTAAAAGGGGTCGGGGGTTTAGTAACATAGCAAGAGAACCCCCTTTAGGGACCTTAAAGAATTGCTTATAGCTATTTCCCAGACAGCGTCTTGCTTGTTTTTAATCGCTAGACTGTGGTGTAAAACTCTTTCAAAGTAAACAACCGTCCTACTTTTATACTGGTTTAAGATTATTCTAGCCAGTTCGGGGTTAGTAACAACGTCAAAATTAAGAGAGATGTTACTGACTGCGTATCTAGCTGTTGGGTCTTCGGACAGAATAACAGACCCGCTGTCATTGAATGTCAGTTCGTAAGTAAGTTTGTCTCTTAGTGCGCCTTGGTAATATGGTTGATGGGTTTTTATCAGTTCAAAATCTAGAGGGATGCAAAATCTGTTCTTAAATGCTCGCGCTATTGCCTGGTCTCCCTCGTCTTCCTTTGCATCTGCAACATTAAGCCTGTGCTTAAGACCGTTTGGGCTCTGGATCCCCTGAAAGATTTTGTCTTTTCTTTCTGTTCTAGGCAGCCACAGATCAGAATAGAGATTAAAAATGTCTGCGCTACTCAGTGAGAAGACTTCTCTACCTTCCAGTTTAATTACCATATTTTTAATGATGGCCCTGCCCAGGTTGGCAACGACAGTAGCATTAGGATCCGCTGACTCAATATTTATTTTGAATAATAGCTTGGCAGTGCCTGGCATTATAACATCGTCAGGCCCGAGGTCACTAAATCTTACTGTTAACATTTCATTGGGCTCAATTGTTGATGGATTATTTACAACGCGCACAGTCTGTCTTATGCCTTTTATGCCATGGGGCTCCTTCGCTTTTCTGTATGGATCAAGGTCGCAACCGTATGGGTTCATTTTTTATAAAACAAAAAATAATAAATATATAAATATGGCTGATGAAGATTTTGACGCGATTAGTCCTATTGTAGAAGATGAAGATGAAATAGAACCGGGCCGTTCAATACAAGATGAACTTGAAGGAGCAGAAGCGGGTTCTTTACTCCCTAGGCAGCGTCAAGAACTATTGCGACAACGAATTGAATCATTCTATAGAAGTATAGGACGAGGGCTGCCAGACGTGCTCGATCCTAACGATTTTGAGATGGGAAAAGTGGGCGGAGACGAGGAAGGTCATTTGTTTATAAAATATAAGAAGGGCAATAAACAAATGCGTAAACAAGTTACTGATAGCCGGGACCCCTCCGAGTTTTTAATTCCGGGCTCACTTGGGGAAATTCCTATTCGGGTCAGAAGGCGATTAAATATTGTAGATCCAAGGCAGTCTGCTCTAAGGTCTAAGGCTGTTAGTGCTTTACAGAACTTAAAGCAAAGGTTGCCAGCGCAGTCTGAAATGCAAAACATACTTCTTCAAGAATTAAGTCAAAGAGCAGATGAAGTAATAGCAGAAGTTGAGACGAGTTTTAATGAAGAAACACAGTTAAACACAATTGCCGATTCTTCATCGCCTAGTCAAAGAGAACGTGAGCTGAGTCCTGAAGAAGAAGCAGCTTTACAAACAATTGATGATCCTCCATTGCCTGAGAGTGAACTCGAGGGTCTTAAAGCTGCTCTGCGTGAAATCAGGGCTCTTGATGCTACTCTACAGAGAATAAATGGCGAGCTAAAAAACAACTTGGCAAAACTTGGTGAGCTAGATAGAGAGATAGAAGAAGAAAAAATAAACTGGCTGATGCAGATGATAACAATTTAGGGTTAGAAGAAAAGGCTAGAATACAGCAGAAAATACAGGATTTAATGTTACTAAGGGCAAACAGGTTAGAAACGCTGTCTACTAACAGAGAACAAATAGTATTACAAACAAACAGAATCAAAGAAACTATAAACAGACTCCTTCATGAAAATACTACGTTAGCAGAAAGAATAAGAGTTCTGTTCAGAGAGCAGGGGATTACAATAGTTAGTATATTAACAGCCGTTGGGTTTGCTATCTCTACACTGGTTTATGCATTAACCGGCAGTGCGCCAACAGGGCCAGTAGCGCCTCCAACACCTCAGCCTGGTAAAAGTTGGATTAGAAAACAATTGCACCACCTAGCAAACCTATTAAAGTTAGCTGTCAAAGCGCTTGATGCTCTGCCTGGCATAATAGGCAGTGTTGTTAGTTGGGTTTTGTCTACTATAGGCAAAGTGGTTGGTTATATGGCCGACCATCTGTGGACGTTAGGAGTGCTGGCTGCCGGTTTAATTTTTAGTGAAATAAAGTATGGCTAATCCAGTAAAAGTTAAAAACACAACAAGGGCTGTCTTTTCACTAGTGTGTCTGTCGGGGTGAGGTACATCAACAGGCGGTGTTGGACCGCTTTCTGGCTGTGGGCTGCTTATAGCTGGTGGTGGGTCGCTTTTAGGGCTAGATACTTTTTTTAAAATGGCTGGTGCGGGCCTTGTGTTTAAACCTTGATTGTGTCCTAAGTTTTGGTCGTCTCCGGCTATGAGAATTTCATTATTATAATTCTGTATCATGCCAATCTGCAGTCTAAGGTCAGAAGGCAGCATGTATAATCCATGGCCCACAACAAAGTCAACCTTTGACCTAGCATGTAAAAGAACGTTTTGGTACCTTTGTATGCTGGAAGGTAAATCAACAGCAGAGTTAATAGCATCTTCTAAATTAGCTAGAAATTGTTTTCTGGCGTCAAAGCCTGTAGATTGATCCACTATGCTAGACTTGGTCTGTGCTTGTGCTCCTAATAGACACCAAACATACGTCCGTATGGAGTCATTAAGTATTTGCACTCCTGGCATTGTTAGGCCTTCACTTTTATCTAAGATAAATGTTGCCCAAGCATTGGGGTGTTTTTGTTCTATTGATCCCAATCTAACTTGCTTGTTTGGCCTAAAAGAGGTGTGGCCGGGCCAGTAGTCAAAATTATATTCTCTACGCTGACCCCACAAATACAATGTGCCCAACCCGTGATTGCGGTCTAACTTTTGTCTAAAGTTATTTGAAGGGTTAATGTTAAATTCGTTGCAGATTCTTTCATATGCATTATTGTCCATTGAGCTGAGAAATGGATTAAACGCGTTGTCGTTGGGGAGGCGTACTTGTAGTTCAGTTAGTATGCGTCTATACTGGTAATAAACATGAAAGTTATATACTGACCTTACTAAGATATTAGGGTGGTTTAAATGGTTTGTATATGAAACACCGCAGCCAGTGGTTGAGCAGTAAACTGCAAAATTTAACTGATTCTGGTAAAAAATCATGGGGTGAGTTGACCATGCTGATGGTACACTATCACTCTTTATTGGAGGATTTAAATATCTAGTTAGTGGGTTTACAAGTCTAACTTGGAAGCCATATAATTCATCTACAGCGATGGTTAGGTTACTAAAGTCCAAAGATTTGGGCTCATAAACCCCTCCTACATCGTAAGCGGCACTTTCATTATATTTAAAAGCTTCCATTTTAAATAGATTTTTTAAAAAAAGGATTTAAAAAGGATGTTCCTTGATATAACCAAGCAAAACACGCGTGTGTTCTTAAAGTATTCAGTTGACAATAAAGGCGGGAAGTGTAGGGTTGCTCTTAGAGAACTTAGGTTTAAAATAAGGTGGTTTGACATATCTGAAAAAGCCCAAAATAATTCGATAGATATTTATGATGTGGGGGGCAATCGCTTAAAACGTTTAAAAATACCTGATGGTTACTACAGCTTTTGTTCTTTAAAAGAAGCATTTAACAAATTTGACATACGGTTAGAAATTAATGAGGCAAATCTTATAATTACTATATTTTTACCAAAACATAAAGACAAAAGGGAGTACGTTTTTCCCAAGGGCCTTGCTCGAATTTTAGGCTTTTATGATAGTGGTAAAACCTATCGTATTAATACACACGCGTATATAGAAAGCGGTCTATATGAATATGTAGGCAGTAGACCATCCATTTTCTGATTAATCCAATGTTGTTTGTTAATCTACACGAATTAAAAACAGATACTAATTTGTATAATGGAACTCCATCCACAATTCTAAGAACACTACTGGCGACTAAGGCGGGTTATTGCGATTATCAGTCATATACATTTAATGACGCTCAGTTTAAAGAATTAGTTCGTGGGCAGATAAATTCATTGTGCGTAGATATAACGAATCAAAATGGAAACCCTATTGTTTGCTCTAATTTATTAGTACTGCTTGAGATAGATAATTGAGGGAAGAGAAAGATAGTATCTTTGTTCACGATCACCCATTTTTGTTTTGCCCGCAAACCCCACTTTAAGACATTAAATCCTTCAATTTTGGGGGGTTTTGCGCGTTAATTGTTTTACAAAAAAGGTGTTAATTTTGGCAAAAAGTAGCATGAGATGGACGAGATTTGTTTGTGAAAAGGGGGGTTTTCGTGCAAAATAAGATGGGTGGGTTAGAACCCGTATATTTACATTCTCTACTTTTTCAGAGTGTCAGCAAAGATTTGGCCACTTTTCTTAAAGAAAGACAGTTCGATAGCGTTGACGAAATGTGTCAGATGGTGTATCAGTACTTTATTGCTCAGCCGGATAAAGGTGTTGCCCGCAAGGGGGATTCGTCCCTTTTCGAGTCTCACGCGGCATTTGAAATACATTCTGGACAAGGAAACTATAGAAGAGGAAATCGCGCTTCATTCCAAGGTCCTCACGGTTACACCTCTTTTGGCAACAGACAGCTACCTTTCCGCAGTCAGGGCCATGTCGGTTCTGAAGATTTCCTTCAGTACCAATACTCACCACCGGAAAGACCTTTTCCTTTCCGAGGGCGTGGTGAACAACAACCGCGCAGACCCTTGGGTACAATTCGTGGACGAGGTCGAGGTCCGCCGACCAAACCATGCGTTGCCATTTTTGTGAGGGCAAATTCCATTTGAAACGGGACTGTCCTTTCAAAGGAAGTGGAACGAAGACTGGGTTTGTTTCTGCTACATGTGAAGAAGGTCTTGTTTTGGCGCCAGATCAGTCCATTGATGGTCTTCTTTTGGAGGATTGTGCCATTAATAGTTTACAAGGTTCTTTTTTGCGAGATGCAGGTTGCACCACAGCTGGTGTAAGGAAATGTTTTGTTCTACCAGACCAGTATCTTGACAGTGTTCAGAGATGCAGATCGTTTGGTGGAAAAATTGAAACTTTTCCACTTCCAAAAATTTCCGTTGATACACCATACTACTCCGGGTCGCTTACCGCCTGTGTTATTGAGAATCCAGTTTGCGATTTGATTTTGGGAAATCTACCAGGTGTCGCGACAGTACATGGTGGTGCTGGAGGATCTTTCGTTCCTTGTCTCATCAGTACAAGATCAAAAGTTGTAGAGCAGGGAAAACCAACAAAACCGCTCAAGGTTTCAAAACTGGATGAACTAAAAGTTACGTCAGATGTTTTGAAGACGATGCAGAGAAGCGACGAGACATTGACGACTATACTGTCTACTGCAAAGCAGACTGCCTCTGACATACCAACGGACAAGCCGACGTACATACTGGACTCTGACATCCTCTACAGGCATGTACCTGGACAAGACAACAGATTGTGGTTCCCAAACCACTGAGGGAAACAGTATTACATACGGCCCATGATGCATTGTTCGCAGGTCATTGCGGTATCAAGAGAACGTTAAAAAGAGTTCTGGATTTTTTTTCGTTTTTGGCCAGGAGTCACAAAAGAAGTTACACAGTATTGTCGCTCTTGTGACATTTGCCGAAAAACAACTCAAAAAGGTCACGTCCCATGTGCACCTTTGCACAAATTGCCCCTAATTTCGGTTCCCTTTCGGAAGGTGGCCATTGACCTTGTCGGCCCTTTCCACCGTCTTTCTCAGGGAATCGGTATATCCTCACTTTGGTGGATACGGCGACAAGATTTCCCGAAGCAATTCCCCTGAAGAAAATTGATACCGTATCTGTCGCTGAGGCACTACTCTATATTTTCCAGAGTAGGACTTCCCGACGAAATTCTGTCAGATTGCGGGACACAGTTCATTTCAGAGCTCATGAAGGAAATATACAGACTATTGTCGATCTCTTCTGTTTCAACCACACCATACCATCCCCAGTCCAATGGAATGGTTGAAAGATTTAACGGAACATTAAAGCCCATGCTGAGAAAAGTCACAAGGCAGGAACCCCAAGAATGGGATCGTTTCATACCTGCATTGCTATTTGCATACAGGGAACTGCCGAACGAAACTTGGGGTTTTCACCTTTTGAACTGCTTTTTGGACACTCACCACGGGGCCCTTTGGATCTGTTAGTCACACAATGGACGAACAAGACGACATACCTGAAGAAAGAACGTTTACCAATACGTCCATGACCTGCATAACCGAATAAAAGACGCAAGTGAACTTGCCCAACAGTCAGCTGACAGGAAAACTGACTTGTATAAGGACTTTGCTGACAGGAAAGCAAAGGCACGTCCATTCAGTGTAGGTGACAAGGTACTTGTCCTGCTGACACACGAGCACAACAAACTTCGTGTCACGTGGAAAGGTCCTTTTGATGTCATTGGAAAACTTTCTGGAGTGAATTACAAAGTGAAAATGGCAAATGCTGAAAAGGTATTCCATGTAAACATGCTAAAAAAGTATGTTGAACATACAAATGTTGCCATTAACGAGTCAATTGAATGGATATGTCCGGTGTCTGGAACAGATGTAGCTGTTACAGAAATCATTGGTTCTGATTTTGTACCTGATGTCACATACAGAGACAGAGCAAAGACTGTGCAAACAACAAATGTGGGATTGTTAACATCTACCAGTATAGATGATACTGTACCTCTGCCCATTCTTTCAGTCAAGGGAGAAACTTATCGTGATGTTATTTTGTGTGATGATCTGTCTTTGATTCAGAAAAAAACAATTGGAAGGTATTTTGAAGGACTTTCAGGATGTCCTGACTGATACCCCAGGGACAGTGACAGCAATTGTACCCCATACTATTCACTTCAGTACGGAAAACCCAGTCCGAGTCAAACCATACCCCCCCCCCCCCCCCCCCCCCCCCCCCCCATTTGCGAAAAAACAGGTTGTCGAAAGAGAGATTCAAGCTATGCTCGGGTTGAAAATTATTGAACCGTCTTCATCACCATACAGCTCACCAGTTGTATTGGTGGACAAACCTGATGGCTCAGTGCGGTTTTGCATCGATTACAGGAAGTTAAACAAAATCACTGTGTTTGATGCAGAACCTATCCCAGACATTGAGGAACTTCTTTGTCAAATGTCAGAAGGAAAATTTTTTGTCAAAATAGATTTAACTAAAGGGTATTGGCAAATCCTGATGGCTGAAGCAGACAAGGAAAAAACAGCTTTTCAGACACCTTCTTGGACTGTTTCAATGGACGAAAATGCCATTTGGATTACAAAACGCCCCATCTTCGTTTGCCAGAATGATGCGCGCACTAAAACTTCATGTGTGTGGAGCAGTGAGGGTTTTTTTTATGACATTTTGCTTGCTGCAAAGTCATGGAATGATCTTCTAGATAACTTGAGAGCTGTTTTTTGTAAACTCCGGAATTTTGGTCTGACGGCTAGACCGTCCAAAATTCGTGCTGGATTCAAGACTCTTGAGTTTTTGGGTCATGTCATTTCTGTTGGGGAAATGACACCAGAGGAAAAGAAAGTAGAAAAGATCTTGGCCTTGAAGAGACCCACTACAAAGAAACAGATAAGATCACTCCTTGGATTGTTGTCCTATTACAGAAGATATGTACCGTACTTTGCGTCCTTGACAGCCACTTTGAGTGACTTAACAAAAGGAACAAAAAACGAAAGTATCGTCTGGTCAGATGAGTGCCAGAAAGCGCTGGAATGTGTTCAAAACACTCTCAATCCATTCCCTGTGCTGCTTTTGCCCTCTCTTTCAGAGGATTTTGTTTTGAGGACTGATGCCAGCACCAAAGGCATGGGAGCTGTACTTTTGCAAGAAAAGAATGGATTGTTACACCCTGTGAAATATGCAAGTAAAAAGTTCTGTAACACACAAGTCAAATACTCAACAATTGAGAGGGAGTGTCTTACCATTGTTTGGGCTTGTGAGAAATTTGCCAGATTCCTTACTGGAAGACAGTTTCGGTTACAAACCGACCACAGGCCATTGACATTTTTGCAGTCGTCCAAGACCAAAAATAGCAGGCTGTTAAGATGGGATTTGTCATTGCAGGAGTTCAAGTTTGACATTGAGCCATTACCTGGAACTCAGAGTGTCATGGCAGATTTTCTGTCTCGTGCGTGAGTGCACAGTATCCTTCATGCAGCTGTAACTACATGAAAAAGGAAAGACTGGTTCGGCTGTTTGTTTTCATTGTGGACAGACTTTATTATCCTGCTGTTTGTTTTCATTGTGGACAGACTTTATTATCCTGCTGTTTGTTTTCATTGTGGACAGGCTTTATTATCCTGCTGTTTGTTTTCATTGTGGACAGACTTTATTATCCTGCTGTTTGTTTTCATTGTGGACAGACTTTATTATCCTGCTGTTTGTTTTCATTGTGGACAGACTTTATTATCCTGCTGTTTGTTTTCATTGTGGACAGACTTTATTATCCTGCTGTTTGTTTTCATTGTGGACAGGCTTTATTATCCTGCTGTTTGTTTTCATTGTGGACAGACTTTATTGACATTTTGGCAGTTTTATGTGTGCTACTGTCAATCTGAATTAATAAGTAGTTGTGACTGATCTTTTTCCAAAAGTGCATATGTATTGGCATTGGTGTCTCATTGTAGGATGTTACTTTGTCAATGGGTGCAGAATACTTCATTTGATGTGTTACAAGTGTTTTTTTGTTTTTGTTTTTGTTTTTTGTTCCACGTCGGTCAATTGTGAAGAATGAAAAAAAAGTGTTAAACTTTCGAGTGGACTGCTATATTGTATATTCTTGCTTGAAGAAAGACTTTTCACTTGGCAAATTTTTTTCATCAAGTGAGTCATGAGGAAATTCTCATTTTGTGAGGATTTTGGGACACATGTTTATGTGAGAACAGGCAAGAAAAACTATGTTTACATTTTGGTATATATAAACATGAATGGCATTTGGAATGATCAGTATCATTATATCTTCTTCGTGTCTGTGTAACTTGTGATTTGTGATGGAGTATGAATTTGTTTTTTAAGAAAGGAAACAACTGTTTTTGCATTTTTTTTTCAAACTGAGATTTTGAAATGTGATTTTGGATCTTTATGATGTTCGTAAAGGGTACTTCTATGCATTAATGGAAATTCTTGTGTAATGAAAAATTGATGATTGATGGCTGAAATTGTATATTAACTAGATATGTATGTGTATTAAAAAAAATTTTCTTGGCGAAAGTTTTTTTTTTTTCACCCCGGGATGGGGGGTGTCATGTGATGAAGCCTCACATGGCGACATGTGACGTTCCGTCGCGTAC
>CM065728.1:68596660-68629160 GCA_033310375.1 Conus canariensis | reverse complement strand
TCATTCTTATTCATTTTCACCTTCAGTTTGCATAGGGCCCCGAGGGGGTGCAAGGTTATCTAGATTTATAGGGGAAGGAGTGTAAATAAAACCTCTAAGGCTGTGTAGAAAGAATTCTGATTGTGAACTTGGTAAAACAAAATTGATTTATTCGCTGTGTTTGTGTGTGCGTGCGTGCGTGCGTGCGTGCGTGCGTGCGTGCGTGCACGCGCGCGTGTGTGTGTTTGTGTGGAGACAGATCGGATCAACAGTGCGCTAATACCACGTTCTCAAATGTCTTGCCTATAATGTAAAACATCATTACACTCTCAAAAAATAAGACCGTTTCCTCTCTTTTTTGATGACATTCAAAAGGACGTAAAAGCCCTTCACTAAAGTCGCATTTGACAAAATCTGCAAAGCGATTAACAATGTTAAGAACAGACATGGAAATATGATAGGCTCATTTTGAGAGGCATATATTATTCCCCATTCACCCACTCAAGCATATACTGTTAGTTAGGCAGAATCATCAACCACTGCAGATATGAATGCTTATCTCCCCCTATTTCTTCAATCTAAGACATAAGAGCAAGCTTTGTTTATAATTCAATATTTCTTGCAGTCATTGCAACACCAAGCTGCTCTGTGAATTGCTGGAATGGTGCTCACTTGCTTATCCTTGGAATTTATTAGTTTATTATAATTCAGTCCCTTGCGGATTCATTCCAAGACCTGGCCCTCAGCACTTCTGTCTTAAGATGTTATCTTTTTATATTTTCTACTTTTCACAAGAAAATGTAGCTTATTTTGCTGTTGCATGATTTTCTTTTGCTTCTTAGATGGCACCTTTGGTTGTTTCAACAAACATACTATGGTATTGCACGCCAGCCTTTTTCTGGGATAGCATTCTGCTTAAAATCTACAAGGCAGAGGAGTCAAGTTAGGACTTTCCGAGGTCACTGGGGAGAAACAATCAGGTTTCGAAATACCGGTATCTGACCAGGCATTATAATATGTTAGTGAGTTTCCTCCTCTTTGAAGATTGTCTCCTACTTGGAGACTATAATCTTGTGGAAGGCTCATTTTGAGAAGCAATTATTATTTCCCATTCACCCACTCAAGCATATACTTTTAGTTAGGCAGAATTATCTACCACTGCAGATATGAATGCTTATCTCCCCTATTTCTTCAATCTAAGACATAAGAGCAAGCTTTGTTTATAATTCAATATTTCTTGCAGTCATTGCAACACCAAGCTACTCTGTAAATTGGTGGAATGGTGCTCAGTTACTTATCCTTGGAATGTATCAGGTTATATATATATATATATATATATATATATATATATATACAGACTAATAAATTCCAAGGATAAGTAACCGAGCACCGTTCCAGCAACTTACAGAGCAGCTTGGTGTTGCAATGATTGCAAGAAATATTGAATTATAAACAAAGCTTGCTCTTATGTCTTAGATTGAAGAAATAGGGGAGATAAGCATTCATATCTTCAGTGGTAGTTAATTCTGCCTAACTAGCAGTATGTGCTTGAGAGGGTGAATGGGGAATAATAAATGCTTCTCAAAATGAGCCTTCAGCAAGCTTATAGTCTCCAAGGGGGAGACAATCTCCAATGGGGAGGAAACTCACTAACATGTAACTCCTGGTCAGATACCGGTATTTCGAAACCTGATTGTTTCTCCTCAGTGACTGCGGAAAGTGGTAACTTGACTCCTCTGCCTTTTCGGTTTTAAGAAGAATGCTATCCCAGAAAAAGGCTGGTGTGCAATACCGTAGTATGTTTGTTGAGTTTTCAAAAAAAACAACCAAAGGTGGCACCTAAGAAGCAAACGAAAATCATGAAAGAGCAAAGCAAGCTACATTTTCTTGTGAAAAGTCAAAAATATTAAAAGATAACCTCTTAAGACACAAGTGCTGAGGGCCAGTTCTTGGAATGAATCCACAAGGGACTAAATTATAACAGACTAATAAATTCCAAGGATAAGTAACCGAACACCGTTCCAGCAACTTACAGAGCAGCTTGGTGTTGCAATGACTGCAAGAAGAAGACGTAAGAGCAAGCTTTGTTTATAATTCAATATTTCTTGCAGTCATTGCAACACCAAGCTGCTCTGTAAGTTGCTGGAACGGTGCTCGGTTACTTATCCTTGGAATTTATTAGTCTGTTATAATTTAGTCCCTTGTTATTTTAATTTTGTTTAATTTATTAGTCTGTTATAATTTAGTCCCATTCCAAGAACTGGCCCTCAGCACTTGTGTCTTAAAAGGCCATCTTTTAATATTTGTTTACTTTTCACAAGAAAATGTAGCTTGTTTTGCTCTTTCATGATTTTCTTTTGCTTCTTAGGTGCCACCTTTGGTTGGTTTTTTGAAAACTCAGGAAACATACTATGGTATTGCACACCAGCCTTTTTCTGGGATAGCATTCTTCTTAAAACCGAAAAGGCAGAGGAGTCAAGTTACCACTTTCCGCAGTCACTGAGGAGAAACAATCAGGTTTCGAAATACCGGTATCTGACCAGGAGTTATATGTTAGTGAGTTTCCTCCCCATTGGAGATTGTCTCCCCTTGGAGACTATAAGCTTGCTGAAGGCTCATTTTGAGAAGCATTTATTATTCCCCATTCACCCTCTCAAGCACATACTGCTAGTTAGGCAGAAGTAACTACCACTGCAGATATGAATGCTTATCTCCCCCTATTTCTTCAATCTAAGACATAAGCGCAAGCTTTGTTTATAATTGAATATATATATATATATATATATATATATATATATATATATATTATGAACAATATAAAAAAAGTCTTAAAAAATCTGAAGGTGCTCAACCCCTTGGGGAGCAACATCTGTTAAAAAATATTTTAAAAAATGAAGTATTAAAATTTACAAGCTTGTTTCTAGCGTTGCTATCTTCAGGATGTCTTTTGGGGCACGCCACGACAATAGATGAAATGAAACCTTTTGAAGACAAAATGAAGGGACTGATAGCCAATATTGAATTCACAAAATCAAATAACAACTTTCAAACATCACTAGCAAATGATATAAAACAAATCCAAAATGATAAAAAGATATTCGTAAAGGCTGACAAAACGAGCAATTTTTACAAAATGGAACCAAACGAATACTCTCAACTCTTAAACAAAAACATCCAGAAAAACTACAAGAAAGCTGTAAAACTACACATAGCAACATCCGCAAAAAAGAAAAAGAGCTTGCACACCGCATGGAGTTAAGTGATAGGGTAGAGGCAACAGCAACAAAAGAAGCCTTCATAACGCTTAAAGACCACAAGCCTAACTTCCAAAACAACCCAACATGTAGACTAATAAACCCATCTAAATCCGAACTGGGCAAAATAAGCAAGAGAATTTTGGAAAAGGCTATAGAAGATATAAAATCAAACACCGAATACAACCTTTGGAAAAACAGCTATGAAGTCATACAATGGTTTAAGAAACTCAACAAACAGAAATACAATGTTCATTACATTTGACATAGTAGACTTCTATCCATCCATAGATGAAGAACTACTCAACAAAGCTTTGAAATTTGCCAACAAATACACAAATATAACAGAGTCAGAAATGGAGATTATTTTCCACACCAAAAAAACCTTACTCCATAGCAGAAATGAAACTTGGATTAAAAAAACGAGCAAAAACTCCACATTTGATGTAACCATGGGATCGTATGATGGTGCCGAAACATGTGAACTAGTCGGACTATTCATGCTATCCAACATCCAAAAACAACTTGGAAAACAGGCCGGTTTATACAGAGATGACGGCCTCGCTGCATTAAACAATAATCCAAGAACCATTGAAAACAAGAAAAAAAGAATTATGTAAAATCTTTAAAAACCACAACTTAAAAATCACAATAGAAGCAAACAAAAAAGTAGTGAATTACCTAGACATAACATTAGACCTCAATGACCATGTGTACAAACCATACAAAAAACCCAATGACATACCAGTCTACGTAAACATCAAAAGCAACCACCCACCATCTATACTAAAAACAATGCCCAATGGTATAAACAAGAGACTATCCAACCTGTCATGCAATGAAAACGCATTCAATGATGCAGCAACAGAATATCAAGAAGCATTACAAAAAAGTGGTTACAATTACAAACTACAATACAGTCCAAACAACAGCACGAACAGAAATAAGAAAAATAGGAAAAGAAAGATCATATGGTACAACCCACCATACGATGGACAAGTAAAAACAAATGTAGGAAAAGAATTCTTTAAAATCTTGGCAACATCATTCCCAAAAGAACACAAACTGTCCAAAATATTCAACAAAAACACCATTAAACTATCATACTCATGTATGCCCAACCTCAAAAACATGATTGACTCATCTAACAAAATGAAAAGCAACATAAAAGAGAAGGGTGCCGAAAGGACATCTTGCAACTGCACTAAAAAAGAACAGTGCCCCCTAAGCAATAAATGTCTTCACAGCAACATTGTATACCAAGCTACGGTAACATCAGAAAATGAAAAAGAAACATATATAGGGATTACTGAAAACACTTTCAAAACCAGATACGCAAACCACAAACAGTCATTCAAAAATGAAAAATACAAAAATCAAACAGAGCTGAGTAAATACATTTGGAGACTCAAAGATAAAAAAAATAGACTACAACATATCATGGAAAATCATAAAAAGAGCAACACCATACAACAATATCTCAAAAAGATGCAATCTATGCTCCACAGAAAAATGGTTAATATTATGCAAACCACACTTAGCAACTCTGAACACAAAAGTAGAAATTGTAAACAATTGCAGGCACAAGTGGAAATCTTTGCTAGCACATTCCATCTGAACAGGCCCCAATAAGAACCACAGGCCGCACGTGCAGCAAATGAGATCCGCCTGCACACACAGAGTTGCAATCAAGTCCCGCACGCCATAAAAGACCGTTGGCGTGCCCCAAAAGACATCCTGAAGATAGCAACGCTAGAAACAAGCTTGTAGATTTTAATACTTCATTTTTTAAAATATTTTTAACAAATATATATATGTTATATATATATATATATATATATATATATATATATATATATATATTGCACGCACAGAGTAAAAATTGAACACAGCACAACAAGTGGATTATTTTCCTAAATATATTTCGGCACAACTTTGCCTTCTTCAGTGGGATGACAGCATTCTGACCAAACAACAATCCAACAAGCGAAAACAAATCTGATTAAAACTCACGAAATGACCGTTAAAACTGGCTGGACAAGTGGCACCCTCACTCGTTTCTTCACTCAGTTATACACGTGAAACTCTCCTCTAAAATACACACATTTGTACCTTCCTCTTGCTGACACACACACTCAATCATATGCGCGCGCACATGCACGCGCACACACGCGTACACACACACACACACACACACACACACACACACACACACACACACACCACACACACTCGCACACACACACACACACACACACACACACACACACACACACACACACACACACACACACACTACATATACCCCTACACATTACTTCCTCCTATCTTACTAATGTAAAAATGTATTTCTAATGTAATAATATATATATATATATATATATATATATATATATATATGTAGAGAGGAGAGAGAGAGAGTTAAAAATATTCAGTTCTCCCAAGGGGCCGGCCACTGCTACACAGCAGCGAGTCGAACAAAATGTTGCGCACAAGACAACAAAAATCACAATATGATTCATGTGCCTGTCTGGTTCCCTCACCAAGGGATTTTGTTCCAAAGCTTTCGCCTTTTGACCTGGTCGCTGGATAGACAAGTTAGGACAAAAATCCACTAGGCGAAAAGCACCTGATATCTAAGACGGTGTTGTTTGTTTGCTGGCTTGCTTGCCTTACTCTGTCGTTTGTGTGACCTCAAGGCACTGTACCCTCGCCACTCAGTCCGACCCCTCGTTCACAGCCATAGCCCAGCCCGACCCGCCAAAGCCACGGCACCAGCAGTCAACAGGGAGCGGTCAATGTCAAGTCGGCAACCCACCAGAGGAGACTCTGCGCTGCTGCCGAGTCACTTCGGTGGTGTTCAGTGGTGCCTGTTCTGATCCAATATATATATATATATATATATATATATATATATATATATATATAATATATATTACAGGACACCACACTCTAAGCCCACTACTGACGTCAATAATTGCTTAGTCGCGAAGCCGGCATGAGGGAGGTCTGTCTTCGGAGGGCGCCACAATGTCCGTCAAGGACAGTCACTATGAATTTGCTGATACCGGTGACCCCGACGGAATCAACACAAGGCATAGACGTAGAGAGGTAGTCGAAATTGAGGTCACGATTAGAGGAGGGCATGAAGGGCCACAAAACCCGAGAACCTCCTCTTATGTTGATCGTTGAGGATGAGGAAGATGAAGATGATGCTACGCATTTCTGTTCTGGTCTGAGACTATGTCACAGGGCTGTAGTCCACATCAACTTTCATAATATATCCCAGCGTCAACAAGGCCTGAGAGATACAGATACCTGCAGTGCTGGTCAGGAAATTTGAGCAAGACTCTCTAGACGCATTCATGAAGTGGATGAAACTCGATCGTATGGCCCAGTCTTCCTCATTGAGCCCATAGCAGAAAAATCCCACAAATAAATGGCTCTGATGGGAATCGTATTCACGACCTCCCAGCCGGGAGTCCACGACGCTAACCACTTCGCCATGGTTGCTGGTGTTTGGTTGCTTTTTGTTTGTCTGATCCTAAAAGGATTAGCTCGGGATTGGTTTACTCGGATTTAGTGCGTTTGGTGCCTAGAAGGGGAGAGGGAAGGAAGAGGGGTGCCTAGAGGAGTGATGTTAGGGGAGAAATAAGAGTTGCATAAGTATTGCGTTTGAAAATGAGGGAGAAAGGTGAACATAATATAGCAGTGTTAAAAGGCTTCCTATGAAAGCACATGACTATATACCTAACACAGCACATGACAATATGCCTATCTTAATAAATTCAAACAGACATTCGTGCAATATTCGTGATCAAAGATTCACGAGTTTGATATCATGTGATCTCCGTTGTGGCCTGTGGCAATTTTATTTTAAAAAAAGATGCATTCAAGCAAACGAAACATGATATAATCTTTACATCAATAAAGCTTTGTTGAATATTATAATTCATCTGCATTCGTGGAAGTGTGTTCCAGGCATAGGAAACCTTGTGTGTGTGTGTGTGTGTGTGTGTGTGTGTGTGTGTGTGTGTGTGTGTGTGTGTGTGTGTGCTGTATCTCTCGGTCCGTGACTTTTCTCGTTGTAGATTTCTTTAAAAAAGATTAATCAATCGTACTGTGTGCATGTGGAACCAAGTAAAAAAAATGTTCACGGATACACACTTCAACTGGGAAAAAAATAAGAGATGAGTATGGGTGCGGGAGTAAGGGGGAAGGGACAGACGTGTGTTATGATACTAAATTTATGATACTAAATGAGAAATTAGCAAAAAATAGAATTAAACGCTTTTTTCTAATTTGATTATCAATTAATCTACCTGCAATTAATATTATGTACATTATACATATATTTGCTTAAATGAAAAGAAGAAAATGAACAGTATTTTAAAATTTGAACTCACTATCCCATGACAAAGGGGTCAACATGCCCCATGACAAAGGTACCAACATGCCCCATGACAAAGGTACCAACATGCCCATGACAAAGGGTTCAACATGCCCCATGACAAAGGAACTAACATGTCCGATGACAAAGGGTTCATCATGCCCCATGACAAAGGGGCCAACATGTCCGATGACATAGGGATCAACATGCCCATGATAAAGGGATCAACATGTTCCAAGACAAAAGGACCAACATGCCCAATGACAAAAGGACCAAAATGCCCAATGACAAAAGGACCAACATACCCCAAGACAAAGGGACCAGCATGTCCCATGATAAAGGGACCAACATGCCCCATGATAAAGCGATCAACATGTCCCATGATAAAGCGATAAAACATGTCCCATGATACAGGGGCCGAAATGTCTCATGGCAAAGGGGTTGACATGTCTCATGACAGAAGGATTAACATGGCCACGGCAAAGGGGCCGACATGTCTCATGGCAAAGGGGCTGACATGTCTCATGACAAAAGGATCAACATGGCCACGGTAAAGTGGCCGACATGTCTCATAACAAAGGGGCCGACATGTCTCATGGCAAAGGGGCTGACATGTCTCATGACTGACATGTCTCATGACAAAAGGATCAACATGGCCACGGTAAAGTGGCCGACATGTCTCATAACAAAGGGGCCGACATGTCTCATGGCTAAGGGGCCGATATGTCTTCTGCCACCTTTTTTTTTTTTTTTTTTTTTTAATGCTGTCCAAGTGTGCTTTTTCTGCTGGGTAAACCCCAGGGTTGGACAGTGTCTTAGCAGAGAGGGATTTCAGCGGGATGAACTGTGGCAAAATGGCAACCCGCAGGACTTTGACAGCTTGGCGACCAGGACGAACTTGATCTGTCAGGACGTTCATGGGTACGATCCAGGTATATGGAGGGTATACGAACGAGAGTGAGGATTACGTAGAGTGTAACTGGGAGAATAAACTTAGCTGTTGTTAGTGAATCTCTCTCTCTCTCTCTCTCTTTCTCTCTCTCTCTCTCTCTCTCTCTCTCTCTCTCTCTCTCTCTCTCTGTGTGTGTGTGTGTGTGTGTGTGTGCGCGCGCGCACGTGTGTGTGTGTGTGTTTGTGTGTGTGTGTGTGTGTGTGTGTGTGTGTGTGTGTGTGCGCGCGCGCGCGCGTGCATGCGTGAGAGAGAGAGAGAGAAGGAGAGAGCACATTTGTGTGTGTGTGTGTGTGTGTGTGTGTGTGTGCGCGCGCGCGCGCGCGCGCGCTAACGCGTATATGTGTATGTGCGTGTGTGTGTTTGTTTGTGTTGTCAGAGAGAGAGAGGGAGACAGACAGACAGACAGACAGACAGACAGACAGTGAAAGATGTGTGCGGGCAACCCTTTTACCGGCACAGCGTATCTAATTATGATTCAGAATGAGAAGTATGCGCTCAGACAACACTAATCTGGCCTGAAACGTACTGCCCCCAAACCACTTCCAGGTCCTCGGTCCCTCGCACTGCTTGTTTTGCCGAACGTGTTTTGAAAGCAGGTCAGAATGGTCTGTTTTCTTTACGTTTAAAGAAATATTGCCTTAGCTTTAATTCAAGCACACGTTGAATGCTAATTGCAATTTCCATGGTCGTGTTTACTCTTTCTAGCGCTTTCACCTGACAGAATTGAGCAGTGTCAGCGTTGTGTTGCTTGAGTACTTCTCTCATTTGCTGTGACGCTCCTCAGTGACAACTTTTTATGAGTTCGTGTGTAAGTTTGTTTTTCTTCTTTCAGAGGAAAAATAAATATTAGTGGTCAGCAGTAAAACGTGGATTTAATCAGGCAAACAGGAACTCTTTTCTTGGCTCAGAAGAGGGGGCATGAGACAAGGTCTGGTAAGGTGTTTGATTTTTGGCTTTTGCAATGTAATCTACTCAGCATACAAGAAATCTTCTATGTTATGTCAGACAAGACCTCATTGTGTGCAACAGCTTTGGTGTTTATATAAGATATTGCATTTATTAAAACGTGAGAATTTAACAACATTGATCCAAAGATGCGAGGAGTGCAGGTGGGCAGAGAGTGGATGGGTGAGGGGAGGAAGAAGGAAAGAGGCAGAAATGGCTGGGGGGGGGGGTTATGTGAATTGAGCTGTGAGCGCACGGTGAGGGAGTTAGGGGGTATAGGGGGACAAGGCAGTGGGATGCTGCACCTGCCGTTGTGTAATAAGGTGTCATGGTAAGGGCACTACTATATTCTTTACCAGTGAAATGGATGACAGAAGAACATGGCTGAGATAGGAACAGCAGTGGAGGGGAGGTGTTATGCCAATGTGTGTGGGAGCGGAGGCGTGGGTGAGGTACTATGTGAACTAATGAAATAGAAACAACCAACCAACCAACCAACCAAACAAACAAACTATCGCAACCCATCAAAATAACTTTGCTTTTTCAGTACCCTGCTGACAGGTGGCAGAGTGATCTTTGTATATCACCACTGTTGCCAGGTATGGTGAGCGTAATACGTGTACATGAACATGACAATAAGCTGTTCTGATTTTCTTACTTATTATGTTTATTTTAATAGTTGCAGAAAGGATGCATTTGTTCAGTAATGTTATAGCCATTCACGAATAGAAAGGGTAACAAGCTTTTGAGAACGAGAAGGCATAAAGTGGGTAGTAGGTTGGTTTCTTTCTTTCTCGGTTTCTTTGTTTCGTTAGCATGTTTGCTTTTTTGCATCATGACGGCTTTAAAAATGTATCATTTTGTGGCATTATTCTACTTCATTTAGGTATTACAGTGTGAAAAGTGACAGACACTAAAAACAACAGATTAATCAGAACAAACAGCAATATTCGTCTGGTGAGGAAATGTTCATGCTAGAGCAGGCAAACACGATCTACATGACTCCATTCTTTCCCATTTGTCCCACCCACCCTTTGTCCTTTACTACATAGAAAGTTTAGCTTCGCTTATTGGTCATATCGGCCTTTCTTATTCATACTGCTATCCAATTCTTGCTACTACATACAGTTTGTGCAAACGCTGGAAAGGGAAATAAATGCAATAAACGTGGTGCGAGGGTGATGAGGGCCAATGTATGCTCCACATGAAACAGCGTTCACTACATACACGTCAATAACAGAACACCAGACTTCATTCTGGAAAGTGGAAGAACCGTCGCCAAGAAGGAACAGAACCCTGTGCAATGAAAGCCGAAAAGAAGCTAGAAGGTTGACCCCCCCCCCCCCCCAACACACACACAGACACACAGACACACACACACACGCACACACACACCACACACACACACACACACACACACACACACACACACACACACACGCATCCCCTCACTTCCCACCAGCGTCTGTCGACTAGAATCATCAAATTCTGAACATGGTTTTTGAAGACCATGTACAAGACAGGAGAGATAATGCAAACACAGTAGCAGAAATATCGATCCTCAATATGGACACACTCTAGGCTATTAGCAGCATTACCTTATCTACCTCTGCACTGACACCATTTCATTGAATAGATGTGCACTTGAAAACGCCGGGACCTTGGCCTACCTGGGCAGTGCCATCAATAACATGTATGGCACGGAGGCAGATGTCAGAGCAAGCAGCAGCACAGCATGAGCAGCATTCTTGCAGGTAAAAAACATTTGGACCTCGAGACAAAGTAACCCCCACAGACAAACAATACAGTGCAAATTCCAACATGATTGAAAGAGACACGGAGAATAACAAAGAAAACCATCTGACATTAATCAACAGCTGCCTCAGAAAACGTGTCCCTGTCCGCCGGCCAGACACTATCAGAAACATCAACGAACAGCCGAGGCAGATCGTTCTCAGTTTTTGAAAACTAGCATGAAACTTTACCAGACACGCTGTGAAGTGTACCTCTAAAGGTGAGACGATGAGCGATGATAATGAAGACGATGCGCAATGGAAATCGACACATATATAAGAAGTCATTGCTTATTTGCTGTCACTAGAGTCGCAGTGCTGGAAACATCACATTTTGTCAGATTTCCTTCCGGCATTTTGCTATGTCTACCACTACGGTGTTGAAATCTACAGTCAGTAATGACATTTTTCTTTGACATTTGTAAATTTTGTCCTGTAGCAGAAGTGTAGTATTTCCATCATGTTTGAAGATAGTCAGTGCTGTTGAAATATACAAAATGAGACAACAATAACATGTCCCCATTATATTTGCAATCTGTGAAATATCTGCTGTTACAATCTGTCAAAAACGTGCTGTTACAGTATCGATAAAGACACAGCAACAACATATAAATCCGGTGTTTGTACTGCCCAAATAGTTAAAACGACACAACTGTAGGATATCCATTTTAAAAGTGATAGAACTATAACATTTCCGGGTTGGTTGCAGAGTGGGGTGACTGTAGTTGGAAATTGAAACCAGAACAAAAACAGAATTACTGACCGCCAAATGAAGGAGCAAATGACAGCACAAAACAACATGTTTCGACCTACTGGGTCTTCATCAGGCGGGACAAATAACATTTAAAATGATAAAGACAAAGAGACAGCAACTTCTCTTTTTTATTTCGTGTTATAATAATAATTATTATTATTATTGTTATTATTATCATTATTATTATTATTATTATTATTTGTCACGCACGGACATTCAAGGGACATAATTGCGCATATTGTAAGGCGGAGTTATTGCAGAGGTCAGTTCTGTCTTTTCCCCGTGTCGATATTTGGGAGTTACGATGCGTGTTTTATTTTGTGTGTGTGTGTGTGTGTGTGTTTTGGTCGAGTCATTGTTGGTAGGTGATCGACCAAAGAGGGTGGAGTTTGTGCCTATATTTGGCTGTATCCATTCTTGTGATTTTGTGTTCTGTTGCCTTCGTGATTTATGGGTGACTGGTTGACCAACTATTGGAGATTGGTGCTTGTATATGGTTGTGTCCATATTTGGTCTCGTGTACAAGCTGTTGGTGGTTATCGATTGATGATTGGAGGGATTTATAATCTAGAGTCTGTGCCGATACACATTTGTTTCCATGTTGGGAAGTGTGGTCTCGTCACCCTAGGTGACTTATTGCTGATTGGTCCTCTGGCAATTGGTGTTTCGAGTCTGCATACGACTGTCTCTATCTATGCCCCTATCTGGAGTTTTGTCGTGCCGTTCCCTGGGCAACCTATTGATGATTGGTCGAAGTCAGGGTGCGGCCTTGTCAGTTTCATGGTGTCTGTCGACTTTAAGTGTCGTCTGTTTTTGACTGTCTGATTCAGTTGTTTGCGACTCCTGGCTCGAGACGGAGGTCTTCTGATCCAGCGTTTGGTGAGGCAGTTTTGCCACTTCGTTTAGTGGGCTGCCAGGAAACCCATCGGTGTGTCCTTGTGACAGCTCGGGATTCCAAGAAGAGGTTATCGGTGTGTCGGTGTCTGCCACCAGTGTCCACGCCTTCAAGGGAGCGAGGGTTTCCCCGGCCTGGAGCTGCTCTGGTGGGTGTTTGTCCTGTATTGTCTTCGTTGGTCATCGTAACTCCAGGTGAGAAGTGTAGGGCAGGTTGTTCATTGAAGAAGGAAGTTGGAGGTAGATGATTCTGGCTCGAAACGCGTCGTTTGTACATAGGCGAAATGTGAGAAGCGCGATTCAGTTTAGTATGAAAAACAGAGGATCTACGGGGCCGTAAATCGCGCCGGCTTGTAGACAAGGGGGGAAGGAGTGAGAGGGAGGTGTCATATGCTTGACGCGCGCTACTGTTTCGGGCGAGAGGTTATCGTCATGCGCGCGCGCGCGCCGAATGTCGGTATGTGCGGTGGTGGTTGTTCTCATTGCATTGTGTTTCCGTCGTTTGTTGAAAATGAATAAAAAAAAAATACGTGTTGTTTTAAATTCCGATAATTATCGAGTCAAACCATAAGTTCGTATATATGAAAATTGATGAGGATTATAAAAGGTTTTTGTTTATTTTTATTTTTCTTTTCATTGGAGAAGAAAGTTATTTCGTATGCCCCTTTTTTCATATGAAGGATGGCTGTTGCGCCGAAGCGACAATGGGAGGGGGATGGTGGTGTGCTGGACCTCGAGTAGGGGGAAGAGGGAGTGTGAAGGTGGTTATTGTAGTTGGAAAGAAAATGGTATATGGTTGTTCGTGTAAAGTTGGTGAATTATATGACATTGGTGGTTTGAATTGATGAATATTTGCGGTGTTATGTATTGATATATTTAATGCATTATGTTTTCTTCTTGCTTGAAGGGGGCTTCTCTTCTGAGGACTCTCTGCTGCCACGCTCTCCACGAGTTTCTTTCTACTGATGCATGGGTAAACCATTGACTTCCGGGAATAGGCCGGAGGACGTCCGGGAAAGACCGGAGGACACTGGGAAAGACCAGAACCAAGGGCTCTGTGGGCTGGCTCCCCACTTTGCCTTAAACATGTGGCTACTAAAAATAAAAGGAAAAGATGCTCCCAGGATTCACCGAAAGGGGGAGAGAATGATGAATCCATCGGTGCTCAACCAATCATGACTGCAAATCCCAAACGGACTATGAACATGGACCAAATGGAATATCCATGTGTCTGTGGAAAGCGTTTCGCTACCACCCGTGGCATGAAGATCCACAGAACAAAGATGGGATGTGTGAAGATTCATCTGAATGAGCAGCAGCGCACTGCATCAGCAGATAAGACGTCGGAAGACCAAGGCCAGGATTTAAACCACAGTGCCAAGGACATCCACGCTGTTGGTTCGGATGAGGAATTTGCACAGGCCCTCGATGCCAGGCGCCTGAAACTCAACCTGCCACGAGCAAACGAAACTGAAGATTGGGAGAAACTGGATGCAAAAATCGTCCAAAGACTCGATGCACTGATAGGGAAAAGCACCCTGGAACACAAACTAGCCACATATGGGGACATTGTGTATGCCACATGTAGAGACGCCTATGGAGCAAAACTACCCAAAGAGAAAACACCTCCAAAGAAATCCAGACGCCAAGAAAAGATGGACAAGATCAGGGTCCAAAAGAAAAACCTCAAGATGCAAATGAAGACCGCACTGCCAGCTGAAAAACAAGGCTTGGAAAAACTGTGGAAAGACCTGAAAGAAAAACACAGTGCCCTCAGCAAAGCGGAATCTGCGAGGAAGAGGAAGAGCAAAAAGAAGAAGACACAAGAGCGCTTCTTCAGAGACCCCTTCCAGTTTGCCAGAACACTGTTTGAGCAGCCAAAATCTGGGACCCTAAGTGTGGACAAAGGAGTTCTTGAGCAGCATCTGAGGAAAACATACTCTGACCCACAGAGCAAAGCACCACTCGACATTCAAGGTCTGGTGTGGCCAACCAACCCTGAGGAACAGTTCAATGGCAAGCCTCCAACGTTGGCGGAAATCAAGAAGGTGGTCGACAAAGCCAGAGCCAAATCATCACCAGGGCCAAACGGAATACCTTACCAGCTTTACAAGAAATGTCCCAAGGTGCTGGAGTGGCTCCACAGGCTGCTGCGATCGGCTTGGAGAAACCAGAAGATCAGCGGCCAGTGGATGACGGCAGATGGTGTGTACATCCCCAAAGAGCAAAACTCAAGTGACATTAGCCAGTTCAGGCCAATATCACTACTGAACGTCGAAGGGAAAATCTTCTTCTCTGTCATGGCAGCAAGGCTGACCAAGTACCTGATGGAAAACAAGTACTTGGATGTGTCAGTCCAGAAAGGTGGCATCCCAGGCGTGGCGGGCTGTGTAGAACACGCCACAATGATCTGGGACGCAATCCAAAAAGCAAAAACAGAAAAGAGAGACCTGGACGTAGTGTGGCTTGATCTGGCAAACGCATATGGATCTGTGCCCCATGAGATGATACAGTTGGCTCTTGAGATGTACCATGTGCCAAAGAACATCCGCGACATGCTCAAGAAGTACTTCAATGGCTTCTCAATGCGGTTCTCTACCAAGGAGTACACAACAGACTGGATCAACTTGGAAGTGGGTATTGCAATGGGCTGTGCAATTTCCCCAATACTGTTCGTGCTGGCAATGGAACTCATCTTGAAAGCAGCAACAAACAACGCGAGACAAACAGACCTTGGCGATGGATACAAGATGCCTCCTCTCAAGGCCTTCATGGATGACACTACAGTGATTTCATCCAGAGAAGACGAGACACGTCATGTGCTGGAGAGGCTGGACGACATAGTTGCCTCATCCAGAATGAAGTTCAAGCCAAAGAAATCACGGAGTCTCTCACTGAGGAAAGGAAAAGTGGCCGGATCTGTGGTCTTCAGTGTTGCCAACCAGGCCATTCCAACAGTCACAGAAGAACCAGTCAAGAGCCTTGGAAGATGGTATGATGATACGCTGAAAGACACACAAAGAGCAAAAGAAACCAAGCAGATGGCGGAGGAAGGCTTGGAGACCATTGACCAGTGTGGGCTCCCTGGCAAATACAAGGTCTGGTGTCTGCAGTTCATGCTGATACCAAAGCTGCTATGGCCTCTGATGATATACGACATCTGCACCAGCATAGTGGAGGCAATGGAAGCCAAAATCAACAAGTTCACAAGGAAATGGCTTGGTGTCCCACCCTGTCTGACTGACATAGCGCTGTACTGTCGCCAAGCAAAGCTGAAACTACCCCTGAAATCCATCCTGGAGGAATACAAAGCAGGGAAGATCAGACTTCAAAGCATGCTGGAGGACTCAGGAGACAAGGTGGTAGAAGCAATTAAGCCCCAGCTGAAGACAGGCAGAAAATGGAAAGTTCAAGAGGCGATGGATTCTGCAAAAGAAAGTCTCAAGATCAGAGAAATAACAGGACACACACAGACCAACAGACAGGGACTGGGGGTGACCAAAACTGAATGGTGGTCAAAGGCCAAAGGAAAAGCCAAAAGAGACATGATGATTCAGGAGATGAGAAAAGAAGAAGACCAAAAAAGACTCCAAAAAGCAGTCCAGCAGAGCCAGCAAGGGCAATGGACAACGTGGGAGAATGCACTCCAAAGAAGTCTCACTTGGAATGACATTTGGCACATGGCCCCTCTCAGGATCAGCTTCATTCTCAGATCTGCATATGACCTTCTGCCCTCAAATGCAAACCTGGTGAAGTGGGGGAAAACAGACGATCCTGCATGCCCCCTCTGCCATGAAAAACAAACAGTGGAGCATGTCCTAAGCTCATGTAAAGTAGCCCTGGCTCAAGGAAGGTACACATGGAGGCACAACCAAGTGCTCAAAGAAATTGTACAAGTAGTCTGGGCTAGTACCAACACCACAAAAGGGAAAATCAGGACTCCAAAAGCACCCGCAACATTCTTCACGGCAGGAGGCAGCAAATCATGGCCAAGAACAACAGTGCCACTCGAAACATGCAGGCAGAGTCTGCTGGACGGGGCAGATGACTGGGAGTGCACTGCAGACCTCCCAGAATGGAAGAGTCACCCAGAGATCATCAGCAAGAGTGGCATGAGACCAGACATAGTAGTCCACTCTAAGTCAACCAAGCAGCTGATCATGATCGAGCTCACGGTGCCATATGAGAACAGAATGGAGGCAGCTCAAATCTACAAGACTGAAAAATATGCTGATCTGGCAAACAGCCTGAGGAGAGAAGGCTATCAGGTCAAAGTCCTCACTGCAGAAATTGGAGCTAGGGGGTTTGTAGGAACGTCTGCATACAGCCTCATGAAACAGCTCTCAGTTGCAGGGAAGGAAAAAACCAGAGCCCTGAAAGCAATGGCAGAAGCGGCAGAGAGGTGTTCAAGCTGGATCTGGTCAAGGAGGAACAAAAGTGAACTTCATAAGGCTTAATTTCCCTACAAATATCAGGTGTCCCTGTGGCTCAGTGGTTAAAGCGCGAGTCATTAAGTGGAAAATGAGCATGTCCAGAGGGTCATGGGTTCGAATCCCAGCCATGGCTCGTCCCAAGATGGGAAAAAAAGGGGCAGCAGAGGGACATCCGGAGTCATGAACCGGTGTGGCCCAACCCCCCTAGAGTGTCAGGAGATAAGGGCCGAAACACTTGCTTGAAGGGGGCTTCTCTTCTGAGGACTCTCTGCTGCCACGCTCTCCACGAGTTTCTTTCTACTTTTTGTGATTATGATTGGAAGTTGGAATAGGTAGTTTTTAAATTTATTGTGTTATTCTTAAGTTAGTGCAGTGATTTGGTTGCAAGTTGAAATTGATTAGGCGTATGCCTAGTCACGTACAGCCCAGCAGGGGGCGCCGTCCTGTCGCTCCGCTTTTGTTAGTATGTCTGGGTCTTCGTTACTATATATGGCCTCGCCGGTCATTTGTTTTCGATCGCTATCGGTTTCGATGATACTGCCCTGTTTGAGTTCAGGGCAGTGACAGTGGTCATTCATTTTATTATTGGATTATGATACCATATCGGGGTTGACCCAATATTGTCTCTTATTCAGCAGCGGCGAGCGCTTCCGCTCTCCGGTGTTGTTGTTGTTGTTGAATCGTTTGGCATTCATTATATACCGTTGAAGAAAACAGTAATTCTTTATTATTTTATAAATTCCCTGTGGATAATTTCGTTGATTGATTTATGGCATCATCCTGTCCCACTTGGGTACATATCGTTTGAGGTGTGTTGATTGAGATATGGAATAATATGATATTGATAGTGTGGTATGTGAAAGGATGGTTGTTAATAATTTTTGTCACATTGACAGTATTATTAATTGACTTTGTTGACTTCGATATTCCAGAATATGGAGAAAGCCGGGGTGTTCATAATCGGAAGTCAACAACTGTTGTTTTTTTTTTGTGTGTGTATGTGTGTGTGTGTGTGTGTGTGTGTGTGTGTGTGTGCACTGTTTTTTTTATGGATATTGTAGGCTGATTTATGTCCCGTTTGGTAGAATTGTGAGTGCCAGATTGGGTTGTTGGTGTATGTGTTACACTTAGTTTGATGGCTCAAATGCCTCAGCCGACATTGAAGTCGCAGAGACAATAGGTTGTAGTTCTGGTGTGCCCGAAGTTCTATGATCAGTTGCGGGCCAGAGTAGTCATGAAACTATTTTATCTCCAGGTGTCGACAGGGTTTGACCGCTCTGCTGCTGCAACCTCTGGTGTGAGGCATCTTACCTGTGTCAAGTGCGTGAAACCTCTCACAAAAGGCATTAAACGCTTAGAGGCAAAAGGGACGTTGTACGTAGTATACAAATAGGTGATAGAACCATTAACAAGTATGCCTTGCCCATCGCACACGGTCGAACCGTGTCAAGGAGGACGAAGCGGTCAGGTGACAGATGGCACCTAAGGTAGTGAGGAGTTCGGACCTGCCCGACAGCGAAAGGGGAGAGGAATGTAACCACTAGGACCTCGGTGCACGAAGTGAGCGCTAAATACTCAGTCAGCTGAGGTTCTTTTGTAAACAGTCATTGAAGAGCAGGAGTCTTGGACTCGTTCGGATGGTATTGTCGTGGGTCACTGGGTTGGTTCTATTGTCAGGCTGGTTGAACGCGCGTGGATGTTGTTATCGTAGCCCTCTTTAAGATAAAATCGGAAATGAAATGAGGCAGGGAACAGTAAACGATAAACAGTAAACAAGTTGGGTATTTTTTGCTCCCATAAGAAAACCTAACACAGAGTAACCCCTATTCAAGACTGGCACAGCCCTTTAAACCCGAATAAAGTCAGACAAATACATAGACGAACAATCTAATAGTGGGGAAAAAACAAGCGCAGGCCAACAACTGAATTATCTTCATAGTAATGACTTGGCAAAGATTTGGACTTAAGGGGGGGGGGGGGGAATTTGAAGGTGGAGAAACTGGGAACATGAAATTAAGAAAATATGTTACAAATATGAAAACTCTTCCCTAGCTGCATAAGGGAACCATCGCAATCCCCTTTGAAGGCAGATATATTTGTATTGCCTGCTCCGAGGCCTTTCGTCCGCTGGGTCGGACTCATCAGGGAGACACGGCTGGTTGTGTCTGCGCTCCTGGCGTCAAATAGAGACACACCACAGTCCATAATACTGTGGTGTTCTCACCACCAAGGGTGCAAAAAAGAATCCAATAGCACCCCAAAGCAGCCAGTGAAGAGTAGTAAATGAAACCAAACGAAAGTTTGGGGAGGAAAAAAGTTGCTGAAAAAACTAAAGACATTATGCAAATAGTATAAAATGTAGGGGACAGTCTTTGAGCCTACGCTTGAGGATCCACCCAAAGATGCAAGGGAGATCAAAAGACAAACACACAGACGGACAGAAACAAATACAAATAACCTCAATTTAATCAAAACAAAATCGGAAATGAAATGAGGCAGGGAACAGTAAACGATAAACAGTAAACAAGTTGGGTATTTTTTGCTCCCATAAGAAAACCTAACACAGAGTAACCCTATTCAAGACTGGCACAGCCCTTTAAACCCGAATAAAGTCAGACAAATACATAGACGAACAATCTAATAGTGGGGAAAAAACAAGCGCAGGCCAACAACTGAATTATCTTCATAGTAATGACTTGGCAAAGATTTGGACTTAAGGGGGGGGGGGGGGGGGGGGGGGAATTGAAGGTGGAGAAACTGGGAACATGAAATTAAGAAAATATGTTACAAATATGAAAACTCTTCACTAGCTGCATAAGGGAACCATCGCAATCCCCTTTGAAGGCAGATATATTTGTATTGCCTGCTCCGAGCCTTTCGTCCGCTGGGTCGGACTCATCAGGGAGACACGGCTGGTTGTGTCTGCGCTCCTGGCGTCAAATAGAGACGCACCACAGTCCATAATACTGTGGTGTTCTCACCACCAAGGGTGCAAAAAAGAATCCAATAGCACCCCCAAAGCAGCCAGCGAAGTGTAGTAAATGAAACCAAACGAAAGTTTGGGGAGGAAAAAAGTTGCTGAAAAACTAAAGACATTATGCAAATAGTATCAAATGTAGGGGACAATCTTTGAGCCTACGCTTGAGGATCCACCCAAAGATGCAAGGGAGGTCAAAAGACAAACACACAGACGGACAGAAACAAATACAAATAACCTCAATTTAATCGAAACAAAATCGGAAATGAAATGAGGCAGGGAACAGTAAACGATAAACAGTAAACAAGTTGGGTATTTTTTGCTCCCATAAGAAAACCTAACACAGAGTAACACCTATTCAAGACTGGCACAGCCCTTTAAGCCCGAATAAAGTCAGACAAATACATAGACGAACAATCTAATAGTGGGGAAAAAAACACGCGCAGGCCAACAACTGAATTATCTTCATAGTAATGACTTGGCAAAGATTTGGACTTAAAGGGGGGGGGGGGGGGGGGGGGGGAATTTGAAGGTGGAGAAACTGGGAACATGAAATTAAGAAAATATGTTACAAATATGAAAACTCTTCACTAGCTGCATAAGGGAACCATCGCAATCCCCTTTGAAGGCAGATATATTTGTATTGCCTGCTCCGAGGCCTTTCGTCCGCTGGGTCGGACTCATCAGGGAGACACGGCTGGTTGTGTCTGCACTCCTGGCGTCAAATAGAGACACACCACAGTCCATAATACTGTGGTGTTCTCACCACCAAGGGTGCAAAAAGGAATCCAATAGCACCCCCAAAGCAGCCAGCGAAGAGTAGTAAATGAAACCAAACGAAAGTTTGGGGAGGAAAAAAGTTGCTGAAAAACTAAAGACATTATCCAAATAGTATAAAATGTAGGGGACAATCTTTGAGCCTACGCTTGAGGATCCACCCAAAGATGCAAGGGAGATCAAAAGACAAACACACAGACGGACAGAAACAAATACAAATAACCTCAATTTAATCAAAACAAAATCGGAAATGAAATGAGGCAGGGAACAGTAAACGATAAACAGTAAACAAGTTGGGTATTTTTTGCTCCCATAAGAAAACCTAACACAGAGTAACCCCTATTCAAGACTGGCACAGCCCTTTAAACCCGAATAAAGTCAGACAAATACATAGACGAACAATCTAATAGTGGGGAAAAAACAAGCGCAGGCCAACAACTGAATTATCTTCATAGTAATGACTTGGCATTCTTGTGCCAGTCTTGAATAGGGGTTACTCTGTGTTAGGTTTTCTTATGGGAGCAAAAAATACCCAACTTGTTTACTGTTTATCGTTTACTGTTCCCTGCCTCATTTCATTTCCGATTTTGTTTTGATTAAATTGAGGTTATTTGTATTTGTTTCTGTCCGTCTGTGTGTTTGTCTTTTGATCTCCCTTGCATCTTTGGGTGGATCCTCAAGCGTAGGCTCAAAGATTGTCCCCTACATTTGATACTATTTGCATAATGTCTTTAGTTTTTCAGCAACTTTTTTCCTCCCCAAACTTTCGTTTGGTTTCATTTACTACTCTTCGCTGGCTGCTTTGGGGGTGCTATTGGATTCTTTTTTGCACCCTTGGTGGTGAGAACACCACAGTATTATGGACTGTGGTGTGTCTCTATTTGACGCCAGGAGCGCAGACACAACCAGCCGTGTCTCCCTGATGAGTCCGACCCAGCGGACGAAAGGCCTCGGAGCAGGCAATACAAATATATCTGCCTTCAAAGGGGATTGCGATGGTTCCCTTATGCAGCTAGTGAAGAATTTTCATATTTGTAACATATTTTCTTAATTTGATGTCCCCAGTTTCTCCACCTTCAAATTCCCCCCCCCCCCCCCCCCCAAGTCCAAATCTTTGCCAAGTCATTACTATGAAGATAATTCAGTTGTTGGCCTGCGCTTGTTTTTTCCCCACTATTAGATTGTTCGTCTATGTATTTGTCTGACTTTATTCGGGTTTAAAGGGCTGTGCCAGTCTTGAATAGGGGTTACTCTGTGTTAGGTTTTCTTATGGGAGCAAAAAATACCCAACTTGTTTACTCTTTAAGATAATTACTGTGTTAAAGTGGCCTCCGAAGTCGGCGGGAATTTTCGATGTCCATCTGGTGCCAAGTGTTTGTTTGCTAACCAATTAGGTAGGGATGTGTGTAAATGCTGATGTGTGGAAGAACGTAGCGAATGGGGAATTCAGGGTACTTGTGAACTAGGGGTTTGAGAAGCAGCATGGACAAAGGCATGGCCCGAAGGGGAATCCTTTGTTTCCATCCCTATATAAACTGAGGGAGAACAACGTGAAAGGAGGAACACCACAAGAGAGAGAGAGAGAAGGCAGAGGAGAGAGAGAGAAGAGAGAAGGGTGGGCAGGACAGAGAACGGGTCGAGAGAAACGTGGTCTGGGAGATAGAAGCGACAGCAAAGTCTTAGGGAAAGCCAAGCTGGAAGAGAAGAAAACTAAGTTTGAAGCCCAGAGGTGGGTGAAGACAGTCAAACTGAATTTGAACCCAGAGGTGAGTGAAGGAGACGAAGAAGAAGAGTTCTACGTCGAGATCCCAGAGACGACCACGAAGACCCAGTCCTGAAACCTGGAGCCAGTCAACCAAGGGCATCACCATCAAGCAGTGCTGAAGAAGACGTGAAGAGACTTTTCAAGAACTGTGGTGTGGTGTGAAAGCGTGGTTGTGTGTGTGAAAACCTGGCCAGGTAAGAAGTCATTTTCATTATAACCCGGGATTAGGAAGTATTGATCTTTTATGTGTTGATTTGTTCATTTTGTGTAATTGGATTTTTCATGTTTGATTATAAGTAGCATAGAAATTGTATTTCTTGTGCTCAGTCGTGTTAGAAGAGAAACGAATGCGTGACATCCCATTCCCAGAGAGAGGTGAATGTTTGGTGGGCGCATGAGTGTGCATATGCGTGTACGAGTGCAAAGATAACCTTGGTGTGTTAAACCTGACTAATAATACATCAACTTAGTGCACTTAAGCAATACCATCACGATTTCCCCCGTCCTGGACAAAGTGGCGAGCCTGCCAGGATTGCATGGCCCAAATTAGTCTCAGGCGGGAAACAAAGTGAGTACTAGAGTAGTACTGGGGCGAAGCGTCCACTAAAGGCAATTTTAATTAGCTCTTCTAATTATTTCCTTTAGTTCTTTGAGTGTTGAGTATTGACTTGTGTGTAGGGTGGTTGTATTAATCAAAGGTCGTTCAGAGAAACGAAGAACGAGGTTCTAGTCTTAACTCTCACAGAAGCTGTGGTTTAAGATTAAGGCTCCTTTGTGTTGGGAACGCTACCACTGGTTGGTGTACTCGTAACGTTTGGTAGATAAACTGTTTACTGACTTTTTTCCGGGTTTACAAGCGTAACCGTTTTAGTGGTGCTAAAACAGATTGGAAAAAAAATGGCTGAAGAAAGTTTTACCCCCATAGAGAAACTAGTCAGTTTGGGGAAAGAAATGGGATATACAGGAGATGAACTGCGTAAATTCATTGAAACTCAGCAGAAGACTGAGAGAGATGAAAGGGCTGAAAGAAGGAAGTTTGAAAAGGAACAGCTCGACGCTGTCAAAAGAAACTCAGATGCTGAGGCGAGAGACTTAGACTTGAAACTGCTGCGTCGAAGGCTAAAGCAGACGCTGAGGCCGAGAGACTTAGACTTGAAACTGCTGCGTTGAAGGCTAAAGCAGATGCAGAGAGTGCAGCTACTAAAGCGAGAGCAGATGCAGAGAGTGCAGCTGCTAAAGCGAGAGCAGATGCAGAGAGTGCAGCGATGGCTAGAGCAGAAGCGGAATCGGAGATTTTAGCCAAACAAATTGAGTTGGAAAGAATAAAATCTGAAAATCGTAGTGAAATAGACACCAGTTCTGAGTCAGTAGGCCGCAGACTAAGTTGGCACCTAGACTTAAACTCCCACTGTTCAGAGAAGAAACTGATTCGATCGATGCCTATATCAGTCAGTTTGAATCGGTTGCCGAGCACGAGGGCTGGCCCGAAGATGACTGGGCAATAAACCTGTCTGCCTTGTTGACAGGTCGTGCGTTACACACTGTTTCCACCTTACCCAAAGGTGATCAGAGGGATTTTGACAAGGTGAAACAAGCAGTACTAAAGGCATATGATTTGACTGAAGAAGGTTTTAGGCGTAAGTTTCGCGAGGCGAGAATCGAACAGGGTGAGACATACACACAGTTCGGAGTTAGACTAGATCACTATTTCAACAAGTGGGTAGAACTTAGTGGAGTAGACTGATTTTGAAGGCCTCAAGACACTGGTGATGAAGGAACAGATACTTGATGGTTGTGGGACGGGCCTCACAATCCACATTAAGGAAAAAGGTGCAACCACAATAGCTGAAGTACTTGAGACAGCAGAGACTTACCGGGAAGCGAGGCGTGATTTGCCTGAACAAGAGGAAAGCCCGGAAGCATATTCAGAGGATAGCAGGCTAGCACGTGAGTCACACGATGAGTCAGTAGTACACACCCGTAGGCCCACGGCGTCACGTGAGCAAACAAGGGTGAAAACCAATAGCCACGTGGCTAGGAATGAGCGTACCTGTTTTCTGTGCAGTAAGACAGGACACTTGGCTAGAGACTGCCGATTTAGACCTCAGAAAGCTGCAGCAATGAGGGTCAGGCCAAGCGAAAGGCAGGCAGCAAAAGATGAAAAAGATGACAGTGTTATTTTGTCTGGATTGTGCTGTGTGTTCACAGATTCAGGCGATAACATGGATGTGCACAAAGGCAGAGTGGGGGACAATGTGGTTAATGTCATTAGAGACTCTGGGTGCACAGGTATAATGGTGAAGGAATCCCTGGTTAAGGAGGGACAATTCACAGGTAAAACACAGAGGTGTAGACAAATAGATGGAACAGTAGCAGAATTCAAAACGGCCCAGGTGTTTATTGATACACCATTTTATAGTGGGACTGTACAGGCTTTGGCTGTCCCAAAGCCACCATATGATCTGGTAATTGGAAATATTCCAGGAGCACGTGGGTACGGAGACCCAGACCGTGATTTCTGTGTTGAATCAGCGAAAAGAAATGACGGTAGAGAAAGGCCCCAGGCGGTCATACACTTCAGAAAGCATTGGAGCGTGTCCGGTGAGACTAACCCCACTCACTTACGGACAGAACAAAAGGGCGATTACTCGCTCAGAAAACTGGTTGGTTTTGCTCACAGAGGGCAGAAGAAAAATGTTAAAGAGGGTACAATCGGGTTCGAGTTAGAGAACGGCATATTGTACCGAACTTTTACTCATTCGCGTTCCGGAAAAACGAAGAAGCAGGTTGTCGTTCCCAGGCAGCACAGAAAGGCGGTGATGTCCGAAAATCATGTGACGTCAGCCTCGGGCCATCTCGGTAGAAAGGCCACACAAAAGGTTGTGACGCGGGAGTACTACTGGCCCGGTATCCTAGGCGGTATCAGGCGCTTCTGCAGACAGTGCAACACGTGTCATGGTGTACTGCATGGTGTTTTAGAGAGCGAAGAAAGAGTGACGGGGCAGTAGGCCAAATTAAAATGGTCGGGCGAAAAGTCAGGTATAGTGTGCGCCTGTATCTTAACCGTGTCTTTTATGCGTGACGTAGCTGGTTGCGGGACACGTGTACGAAGAGAAAGGGAGAGAATTTCCGTAGAACATAATATTTATCTTTATATGGCCACACGACTTAGAGCTGGTGGAGATTTCAGATTGTGTTGATATTTGTTTGGTTAGTGCGTACGGTATTGATTTTTCTCTAATTTTGTTGCAAGGTAAATCTTGTGTGCGTTCTCTGGTGTAAGGAGGCTTATGAGAGGCCTAGATTAGAGTTGGTTTAAATGAGAGAATTGTGAGAGTTTCAGCTCCTTGAAGGTGTTTTAGCCAATGCAGGGCATTGTCTTGAAGTGGGGGGAATTTGTCAAGTGCGTGAAACCTCTCACAAAAGGCATTAAACGCTTAGAGCAAAAGGGACGTTGTACGTAGTACACAAATAGGTGATAGAACCATTAACAAGTATGCCTTACCCATCACACACGGTCGAACCGTGTCAAGGAGGACGAAGCGGTCAGGTGACAGATGGCACCTAAGGTAGTGAGGAGTTCGGACCTGCCCGACAGCGAAAGGGGAGAGGAATGTAACCACTAGGACCTCGGTGCACGAAGTGAGCGCTAAATACTCAGTCAGCTGAGGTTCTTTTGTAAACAGTCATTGAAGAGCAGGAGTCTTGGACTCGTTCGGATGGTATTGCCGTGGGTCACTGGGTTGGTTCTATTGTCAGGCTGGTTGAACGCGCGTGGATGTTGTTATCGTAGCCCTCTTTAAGATAATTACTGTGTTAAAGTGGCCTCCGAAGTCGGCGGGAATTTTCGATGTCCATCTGGTGCCAAGTGTTTGTTTGCTAATCAAGTTAGGTAGGGATGTGTGTAAATGCTGATGTGTGGAAGAACGTAGCGAATGGGGAATTCAGGGTACTTGTGAACTAGGGGTTTGAGAAGCAGCATGGACAAAGGCATGGCCTGAAGGGGAATCCTTTGTTTCCATCCCTATATAAACTGAGGGAGAACAACGTGAAAGGAGGAACACCACAAGAGAGAGAGAGAAGGCAGAGGAGAGAGAGAGAAGAGAGAAGGGTGGGCAGGACAGAGAACGGGTCGAGAGAAACGTGGTCTGGGAGATAGAAGAGACAGCAAAGTCTTAGGGAAAGCCAAGCTGGAAGAGAAGAAAACTAAGTTTGAAGCCCAGAGGTGGGTGAAGACAGTCAAACTGAATTTGAACCCAGAGGTGAGTGAAGGAGGCGAAGAAGAAGAGTTCTACGTCGAGATCCCAGAGACGACCACAAAGACCCAGTCCTGAAACCTGGAGCCAGTCAACCAAGGGCATCACCATCAAGCAGTGCTGAAGAAGACGTGAAGAGACTTTTCAAGAACTGTGGTGTGGTGTGAAAGCGTGGTTGTGTGTGTGAAAACCTGGCCAGGTAAGAAATCATTTTCATTATAACCCGGGATTAGGAAGTATTGATCTTTTATGTGTTGATTTGTTCATTTTGTGTAATTGGATTTTTCATGTTTGATTATAAGTAGCATAGAAATTGTATTTCTTGTGCTCAGTCGTGTTAGAAGAGAAACGAATGCGTGACATCCCATTCCCAGAGAGAGGTGAATGTTTGGTGGGCGCATAAGTGTGCATATGCGTGTACGAGTGCAAAGATAACCTTGGTGTGTTAAACCTGACTAATAATACATCAACTTAGTGCACTTAAGCAATACCATCACGATTTCCCCCGTCCTGGACAACCTGGTACTGCCCTGTTTCCGACTTCTTTCTGGCCGACCTCTAGGTCATCGCTAGAACGACTGGGAGGGAGCGAGCTCTTCCTTCTGCGAGCGTCGGAGCTCCCCCTCCTGCTGCTGAGATCTGCTGAGCTGCTGGGCTCTTCATTTTCTTCCATGTGTGTTACAGTGTACTTTGAATCGGTGACTCCGTGTTGAACCTTGTGACATCGTCGATTCCTCATCGTTCGGCGCTTCGTCTGCTAGGGCATCAGGACCTCAGTGACAGTGTGGTCACCAGTGCACAAACCGTGAACGTTTGTGAAGGAAGGGGAAAAAGTTGGAGTGTGGGAATTGATTGTGTGAAAAAAAAGACGGTTCGAGTGTGTGAAGGGTGAATGGTACTGTGCGTGAGGGTTAATATTATATATTATATATATATATATATATATAGATAGATAGATTTAGATATATTTGTATGTATTGTGTGGAGGGGGAATTGTAACGAATTGTTTTGTTGTTTTTGTTTTTGTTTTTTTGTTTTTTTTTTTGAGGGGGGGGTGTGGGGGGGGGGGGTGTCATTGTGTCCCCTTTGTGGTTCGTATCGCGCGGGCACTTTGGGTTCGGTGGGCCATCCTACCTCTGGATGACCCAGCCCCAGGTTACCACGTGATAGTCCCTGGAGTATCCCTGGTCCGGTATTAACCCTGTGTGGGTTGGGGTCCCTTGAGGCTTCCTGGATTTGAAGGTGGGGTGCCGGGGCATTTTTATTGTGTATTGCTGATTTTGGTTGGGGGGGGGGGGGGGGGTTGTATTATTGTTTGCAGATTATTTTTTTGCTGATAGTGTGTGGGTCAGTGTGAATTTGAATAAAATTTGATTGTTTGTTGCACCTATTATTTAGTGTTTTGTATCTTTGTTCTGTGGTGTTGGTAGTTTTAGAGTGTGGGCGGGGTGGATTAAAAGGGGGTACCCTTCTACATTCGGGTATCCCTGTCACCGCACTAGGCGTTGTGACAATAGGTGGTGGAGATGCGGGGTATCGATCCCCGTACCTCTCACACCTAAAAAATAAAACACGCATCGTAACTCCCAAATATCGACACGGGAAAAAGAAAGAACTGACCGCTGCAATAACTCCGCCTTACAATATGCGCAATTATGTACCTTGAATGTCCGTGCGTGACAACACCCCCTCCCTAAGATTTAAAGTATCACTTTAGATAACAAATCATAAGTTACGCACGAACCTAACAACAGCAAAGCAGAAACATGTCAATGTCAATAACAGCAGTATTTGACCTCTTATTCCACCCGACTCAGAAAGTCGGCGACAACATTTTCTTTCCCTGGAATGGCTTCAACCACAAAACGGAATGGCTGGAGAAGCAAAGCCCATCTAGTGATTCGCCCACTTGGCGATTTCACCTGATCCAGGTACTGGAGTGGAGAATGGTCTGTCTGAAGTGTGAACTCGACTCCATACAAATAGGGTTCAAATTTTTGAACTGCCCACACCAAAGCCAAACACTCCTCCACAATTGAATAGTTTCTCTCTGCAAGATTCAACTTTTTGCTGGCGCAACACACTGGGTGCACTCTGTCATCGTGCTCTTGGCAGAGAACTGCACCGATGCCCACCTCTGACGCATCTGTCTTCAGGACGAATCGTCGACCTGGCACTGGTAGGTGGCACACGGGCGGTGAACAAAAACAGTCTTTCAATGCTTGAAAGGCCCCCTCACACTCGGGAGACCACACAACCACCCGTGGCTTGGTCCCTTTGGTAAGATCGGTTAACGGTAGGGCAATCTCCGAGAACCCAGGGATGAAGCGTCGATAAAAACCAACGAGTCCCAAGAAACTTCTGACTTGCTTCTTGGTCGTAGGACGTGGTGCCGACCGAATGCGCTCCATTTTGTCCTCTTCTGGCCTTATGGTTCCCCCTCCGATTTTGTGTCCCAAGTACGATATCTCAGCGTTTCCTAGCTCGCACTTAGTAGGTCTTGCAGTGAGACCACATTCTCTGATACGTTGTAAGACCGCACGCAGGATGGTCAAATGCTCCTCTGTGCCAACTGTAGAAATGAGCACATCGTCGATAAAATTGTCGACGTCGTCAGACTCTAATGGCTGCAGCAACTTCCGCATCATGCGGGCGAATACCGCGCCTGATGTGCATAAACAAAATTGCATCTTGATCCACTGGTAGTGGCCTTGTGGTGTGGAGAACGCTGTCTTGGGGCGGTCACTCTCCTCAACTGGAATCTGCCAATACCCCTTTGACAAGTCCAGCTTGCTAAAAACCCGCCGCTCTCCCAGCTTAGCGAACAGGTACTCAATCTCTGGCATCGGCTCTGCGTCGAATTCTACAATCTTGTTGAGGCGACGAAATTCGACGCAAAATCGAATCTTGCCATCTTTTTTCTTTACCAGCACGATGGGTGAGGAGTATGGGGACACTGACTTTTCAATCCCCATCCTCAACATCAACTCCACCTCGTCACGAACGGACTCTCGTTGAGAGTAGGGCACTGGGTAAGGCTTGGACCGCACTGGAGCGTCAGAGTTGAGTCTGATCTTGCAAGACTCCAATGTGGTCGATCCGGGGAAGTCAGTCAACATGTCATGGTATTCTTTGACTAACTCCTGAAGCTGTCCTCTAAACCCGGCATCCACCGTCCCTATCACTACGTCTTCCGCTGTCTCAGATGCGGTTAACGGAACTAGAGGAATTTCCTTCCTGATGGTGGGGATTTGTTCCTCAGCCTCTTGCTCTTGGTGTACAATAGAAGCCACCACTACTGGGGTAGATTCCTGCTCTCTCTCCACAAACATCTTGAGCAGGTTCACATGGAACAACTTCTCTCGTCCTCGCACGCGCACCTTGTAGTCTGCCTCTTCCACCCTGGCAACCACAGGGAATGGGCCTTGCCATGCCAGTTCCAACTTATTGTTTTTCACTGGCCGCAGAACTGGCACTCTTGTTCCTGGCTGAATCACTCGAGGACGAGCCTTCCTATCAAAGTAGTGCTTATATGTCTTAAATGCCTTCTCCAGGTTCTCCTGGGCCAGAGCACACGTCTCAGCGATTCGGTTTCGCAGTTCGAAGACGTAATCAGCAGCTGTCTGAGTGTCCAAGCTCCCTGGCTTTGACCACGGGTCACGTAACACCTTCATTGGCCCTCTCACTCTGCGCCCATAAAGCATCTCGAAAGGAGAGAATCCGGTACTCTGCTGGGGAGTCTCTCTGTACGCAAACAGGAGCGCCGGCGCCCAGCGGTCCCACTCCTCTGGTTTCTCCTGGGTGAGCTTCCGCAGCATCTTCTTGAGAGTGCCATTAAAGCGCTCCACCAGTCCATTGCACTGGGCGTGGTAGGGCGTGGTGCGCAGACCTTTGATAGACAACAACTTGAACACCATAGTCATTGCCTCACTCGTGAACTGTGTACCTCTGTCAGTACGTACAGACGCAGGGATCCCGGTGCGTGACCACATGACAAACAATGCCTCAGCCATGGCCTCTGCTGTGATGGTGCGAAGTGGGGTGGCTTCCGGATAACGAGTAGCGAAATCCACTTGCACCAAGATGTATCTACTGCCGGACGCAGACATAGGTGTAATAGGTCCCACGATGTCCACTCCCACTCTCTCGAAAGGTTCCTGTGCCAGGGGCATCCTGACCAAGGGCACAGGCTTCACTCGTCCCTTGTCGACCATTCGCTGGCACTTGGGACAGGACCTAACATAGCTGTCAATATCTCCACACATTCCTGGCCAATAAAAACGAGGGAAGATGCGTGCCTTTGGTTTATTCCCCCCCCCCCCAAATGCCCGACCATGGGGATGTCGTGTCCCAAAATGAGTATGGTCCTTCGCAATGTCTTGGGCACGCAGACCTGGGTCACAATTCCGTTAGTGCTCTCATATCTACGCAGCAGAACTCCGTCCTTCCAGCTGAATGAAACTGTGTTCCCATGTGGATGAAACGTCGTTCCCTCTTCTGCTGCTCTCCGCGCTGGAGCAAGGGTGTCATCCTGCCGTTGCTCCTCGATGAGCTTTTCCTTTGACACAGCCATTACTTGCTCCCTGAGCGATAGGGGTTGTGTAGGGGTGGTAAGAGCTCTCGTCTGTGCCCATGTAAGGACAGCGACCTGAGCTTCCTGGGGCTTATCCTTCCTCGATGATTCATTCGTCTCCCTGATAGGATACACAGGGACTCTTTCGGGATCTGCCTCTCCCTCATGGCAAACATAGTTGCCCACCAGCACATCGCCAACCGGGTCTTCCATCACCAAAACCTCAACTCTGCCAACAAAGAACGGCGTATCTAAATATACACAAGCCACAGGCAGTACACTTCTGCAGAGGGACTCAGCCAACACCACTGTCCGTGTTGCCCCGGTGTATACCTCCCCTGGAACCAGTCTGGCAGCAACTACAATGTGCGAGGCACCGGTGTCCCGGATACCCTCAGCCCATGGGTCGCCAACCCTGACTTTGCATCTGGGGTTGAAGGGCTTCTTTGAGCAGGGCACACATAGCGTCGGTGAGACGTCTGCATAAGTAGGTGCTCCTTCGTCACGGACAAAACGGATCTGGCCATCAGGAGGAGTCGGGCAATTTCGAGCGAAGTGTCCCTGACCTCTGCATGCATAGCACGTCATCCCCTGCTTCGGTAGTCCCTTAACCTGCTTGTTGGGCGCCTGCCGTGGAGATCCTGTACCCTTGCCAACGACGAGGGTCTTGACCTCGGTGGACTGGTCCCGATCTCCAACTCCGGATGACCTGACACTGGTATCTTGCCCACGTGTTACTTGAGGTAATGGTCTCTTAC
>CM065728.1:68561660-68589160 GCA_033310375.1 Conus canariensis | reverse complement strand
CTTTGCCTGCACTCTCCTAGATACCGTCTCACCTTCACTCGCGGTTAGTAGTCTTCTAATCGTTTGTGTTCACCTCTTCAGGGTACTCTCTGTCATGCACTCATGTTTCAATGATCTGATCGTTTGTTTCCACCTGCACTCTCCAAAGTATCTTGTCTCCTTCACTCGTGGTTCATTACATATTTAATTCTTTTTTGTGTGCTTGCACTGTCCCGGTTACCCTCTTTCCTTCATTCATTGTGTTTGCGCCCACACTCTCCAGAGTATCCTCTATCATTCACTCATGTCTAAGTGATCTGTCTAATCGTTTGTGTTTACCTGCAACTTCCCGTGAACCCTCTGTCCTTCACTTGTTGTTCAGTTATATGTCTAATTGTTTGCTTGCGCCTACACCCATCCAGGCATCCTCTCTCCTTCACACGTGGCAGAGTTATCTATCTCATCGTTTAGCATTCTTGTTTGTTTGGGTTTTTTACCTGTGCCCTCCCGTGTACGTTTTCCCTTTCACACGTGGTTCAGTTATCTATCTTGCACCCGCACTCTAAAGAGTACCCTCTCACCTTCACTCGCTTTTCACACATCTGTCTGATCGCTTGCTTGCACCTCACTCTCCCCAGTACTGTCAATTCTTCGCTAACAGTTCAGTTATTCAATCCTTTGGGGTTTTTTTATTTCTGTAATGCCTGATTATTTATTTGATCTGAAGGCCTCTTTAATGGAAGAGGGCTCCTATTGTAACGCCAAAACAGGGGTATAAAACGAGCAGCTCAGCAGCAATGGAAGATTCCACATGACTGCGTGTACAGACACTTCACTTCTGCCTGTGTGGATAGGATCACATCTTCTGTGTTTTGGATCCATTAGATCCGTTGGACTGAGAGTTGTGACTTTATTTTTTCCACAATTGTTATTGTTTTTTTTAAACCACCGTTCTTACTCTTGAATTATCACACAGAACAGTAATACAAATACTGCCTCTATTTGTACTACTACCACTGCTGTTTTGTAGCTACCTCTGGCTATGACTAGTCATATCTGCAGTGACGTCCAGTGAATAACGATGAAAACAGAGTAACTGTAATAACTCATGGATCTGTCGCCGTTGCTGCTGTTACTGTGTCTACCAAAACTGCTCGTAATTCTGTCGTTATCACACTGCAGCTACCGTTACCACCACACATGTCTCCGTGCTGAGCATTGCAGTGAGTTTACTGGTATTGTTGTATTTTCTTTGGACAAAGCTTAATCTTTCACCATTATACAGTCCCAAAGACAAATTCATAATAATGATTTTCTTGCCTGCACAATGTCTGGAACCCGTAGTTTTGTGGTTCTCACACTTGATAATAGGAGAGGCACGTTGTGCCTACTCGTTCAAATATCAAATCAAGGAAGTAAGTCAATTAAAAATCTTGTCTTTGCTTAAGTCCCAGAGAGAGAAACTGCATGAAACAGCAAAGAAGCCATTTAACGGAATCCAGAATAAGATGCACGTTTGTTTCGTATTCCAGCTACTATTCCTCATGATCGTATAATCATGGTGTCCTACCTGATAAGCATTTGTGTGGTCGGGAATCCCCACTTCCCACTGTCCTGATATATCAACAGAGGAGAGGTTTTCTCTCCAGTGTAGATCTTTGTGTCGCGCATCCAGAACTTCTTTGGATTGTCATGAAAAAGGAAAAAGGAATCGAAGCTAAAGGCCTGCCAGTGTCCGTCGCTTACTGTTGTTGTTAAAAGAAACCTATCAAAATCCACGCAGTTTTACATAAACCCAATCCACAATATTGTTCTGGTCAGAAACGAGAGTGTGTATGTCATCACCTTGTCTTCAGGTGCCTTTCAAAGCTGGCCTGGGGATGCTGGGGTTTGTCCTCATTGATCTCGGGTTCGATCTATCCAACTGTTTCGTCAAGGCCTTCATGGTCACGTGCTGTGCACGTGCGGAGCACACGTCGTTGATGGTGTTGGGAGTGGTCATGGGGTCCGTGGGGGCGACGACCAACTCTGTTCTTGGACTGGTGGACTTCACCTCGCTTCTACAACTGAATTCAATTGAGGGGTTGGTATGTCAGCGCACGATATGATTAGTGGTGTGATGCGAAATGAAGTCTTGTCTGTCTGTCTGTCTGCCTGTCTGCTTTTTCTGCCAATCTGTCCGTCTGCCTGCCTGTCCGTCTGTCTGTCCGTCTGACTGTCTGCCTGCCTGCCTGCTTGCCTGCCTGTCTGTGTGTGTGTCTGTGTGTCTGTCTGTCTGTCTGTCTCTCTCTCTCTGCGTGCGTGCGTGTGCACCTTTCTGCATACCTCTAAGAGTGCCTGCGTGCACACGTACATGTGTGTCACAGAGAGAGAGAGAGAGAGAGAGAGAGAGAGAGAGAGAGAAGAGAGAGAGAGATTTTGCAATCTTCTAAAATGTCCTGCTTACGACTGTTCTGTCAGATGGCTTGGTCTCATTCTTTCTTTTAAAAAGCAACAAGTGGAACATGTATTCAAAGCGTTTCATTACTTTATGTTTCTATTCCAGGGCCAAACTGACTATACAGACCAGTGTTCAAGGTCTGATCATCATCGTGATTCTCATCACTGGACTCCTCTCCACGTTCTGCACAGGTCAGAAACAGCTGCGTGACCTTCGGGAAAGCAGCTCCGGAAGAAACGGAACATGCTCTAAGATCCCACCGGAAAGTTGTACTTCCAATCGCTCTGTAAATGATGCACTGCCTTGCGCCGAAAACAGTATCTCATTCTACAACAAAAACACAGAAAGCAGAAACTCACTGGCAGTAGTGTTTGAAAGCAATATCCGATCTTTCGAAGGAAGTGGCTTACATGTGGATCGCTCAGTGACTGTACTGGAGGAGAACCCACCTTCCTTGGCTGAAGATAGTCCTCTTCTGGAGGACTCTTTACATAAACAGGAGGCAGAAGATCAAGTGACGCCACGCTATGTTGGAAGTTACGGTGCTGTAGAATCTGCCTCCCACCCTGACGAAGAGACACTACTTGGAAAATCCGTGGAGGATGCTGTAGGATCTAAGCCTGAGGAGGGTGAGCGAGGTCGTCTGTCTTGTCTGCAGAGCCCCAAAGTCCGGATCTTCCTCGTCTGCCTCACGACGTTCTTTGCTACCGATGCGCTGCTCCTGTTCACCGGTTCCGTGTCGGATTTCCTGGGCAAGGGTGTCTATGGAGGAGACCCCGCGGCACAGCCCGGGTCCCCCAGTTTGATCAGGTGGCCAGACATGCCATGCCTCTGACTGTGCTTTCTGTCGTCTCCTTATCTATCCCTTTGCTGTCTCCCTTTGTCTCCCTTTCATTCCGCCTCTGTGTGCCCAGCTGTATGTCTGTCGTTGGTTCCCCTGTTCCCATTTTCCATCCACCCACCCCGTCCCTCTCTGTGTCCATGTACGCACGGGCGTGCATGCAGGTGTGTCTGTGTACTTTGTAATGATAGTAGCGTATTACTTCTGTCAGTATTAGCAAAAGCGTTAACATAAAACCTGAAAATTGAAACATATTCCTATGACACAAAAGTATCACTAAATGATCAGTGGATCATTGTATTTATAACACCGTAAGGTTTATGCCTATACAGATGACAGCGCTGTAATAACCCGACACAAATTACTGGTTTTATAACCTATGGCCTGGTTGACTCTTGAGGGTTTACATCTGACCTACAGCTACCAGGAGGGGATCACAATGGCTTCGTGGGTTCTTCTGGTTTCTGCCATCACCTACCTTTTCACCGGCATCGTTCACCCCACCATTCTTGCTCTTCTGGGTAAATGTGTGTGTGTGTGTGTGTGTGTGTGTGTGTGTGTGTGTGTGTGTGTGTGCGTGTGGCGTGCGTGCGTGCGTGCGCGATGCATGCGTGTGTGTGTGTGTGTGTGTGTGTGTGTGTGTGTGTGTGTGTGTGTGTGAGTACAACCTTGAGTTAATCTGACAATAAATTGGTTTCAGTCAGTGTGTGTGTGTGTGTGTGTGTGTGTTGCGCGCGCGCGCGCGCGCGTGTGTGTGTGCCTGCAGTCTATTGTGCATATATGCATGGATTTGTATGCGTATGCATGGATTTGCACATACATGTGTATGCGTGTAACTTCCATACACGCTTCCATATGTATGAAAGGGCTATGTGCGGAACAGTCATTCAGAGGAGTGTCTTTCGTGTTCGTCCAAAATTGATACAAATAAATAATTCGATGAATAAATGAGTCGATGAAAAAAGAAATAAATGAATAGATAAATAAATAATGAAATACATTAATAAATACATAGATACGTAACTTGCTAATTTACTAACTAAATGGAAAAAAAGAAAAGAAAACGGGTGCAGGTACAAAAATACTCTCTCGAAGGCCACTTTCTCCAAATCCAATACAGCTGGCGTCGACACGGATGAAGAAGTCCTGCCGGAAGTCAGACAACAGAACAACGGCCCCAGATGCAAGGATGCACTGATTCCACCGGAAATCTTGCTGACACCCGTCGGTCCTGGAGTGGGGATACGTATTTGCACAAGGATCACTGATAGCAGTGTTACAAAACCACCAGGCCGTAGAGCACAGTTCCTGACACAAATCACATTATCTACCCATCGAAAACGGAACGATTCTCTTCCAGAAATAAGAATACGTTTTTTAAACAAGCAGCTTAATCTATCTATGTATCTATGTATCTATGTATCTCTCTCTCTCTCTCTCTCTCTCTCTCTCTCTTCTCTCTCTCTCTCTTCTATCTATCTATCCACCAGTCAAGCCATCCATCTATCTACCTATCTGTCTATCTATCTATCTCAAAAAAATAATCTATACATCAAATATTTCAGCTTTACCGATATTTCCATATTGATATGTTAACTTGCTAAAGTATTGACATGCACATAAGTCTTGCCAACGAGTTAAGACACACACTCTGCATATACGCAAAATTATCAGTGGATTCAGATACACTAATTAACTGCTTCAAATCAGCCCAGATACATCAATGGTTATAATGAACTGACTAAAATACATATTTCAACTAACCTTTGCCACCGTGACAGAATGTTTAAGGACCCAGAAACATCACACATGTTACTGAGGATGACATTTCAATTGGCAAAATAATCTGTCAACACATGTTTAAACCATCAATTAAGCAGGGCTTCCATCTTTGCAAGCCTCAGACACGCACACCATGACTGAATCGCACAAATCTAAAGACACTTCTAGACTTCCGTTGAATCGTCTGTAAGCCATTCCGTGTGGTGAAGTGGTACAAACTTACCTTTTAAAAAAAATATTTTTCTTGATTTGCTAAAAATCTGAAGAGAATACAATATATGGGTACTATCTGTTAGCTAAAAATCTGAAGAGAATACAATATATGGGTACTATCTGTTAAGTACACAAAGCCATCAATGATTTTCTTACATTCAGACAGATAGATAGGTAGATAGATAGACAGATAAAGATAGACAGATAGATAGATATTTATAAGAAGTCTTGATATGGCTTTCTTTCATTGAAGGGAGTGGGGTTTCGGTGGGGATTAGAGGATGTTATGTGGAATAACAGCTTCTTGTTATAACAACTACCATGGTGTCAGTTTTTGGTTTTACAGTTTATCGATCGCTTCGTTTGTTGATTACTTGATCGATTGATTGATTGATTGATTGTCGATTTAAGTATTACGCGCTTATTTTTGTGGATTGTCCAAAGACGGTTCAAGTGGTACAATGTACTTATGTGGATATTTTGCCTTGTTTTTAGATGGCACTGATGTGGTTACACACGCATTCTTCTTAACATTCCCCTCCCCTCCCCAGCCCGAACTTTTCCCGCTCGTTCACCCCTGTTTTGCTTTTCTTCCTTCAGTCTAGATTTGTATTCTTTCTTTCTTTCTTTTTTCTTTCTTTCTTTCCTTTCTTCCTTCCCTCCTTCCTTCCTTTTGTCTTTCTTTTTCCTTTCTTCTTTCTTTCTTTCTTCCTTCCTTCCTTCCTCCCTTTCTTACTTTTTTTTTCTTTCCTTCCTTCTTTCCTTCTTTCTTTCTTTCTTTCCTTCTTTCTTTTTCTTTCTTTCTTTCTTTCTTCATGTGTGTAAGGCAATTACCGATGTGTCCACAGGTTTTCGTGTGGAGTTCACGTTGCTTCAGACTCTCCTTATCATCACTTTCCTGGTGACGGCCTTGACCTCACGTCTGGAGGTCGTCTTCTTGCTGAGTGTGGTGGCAGGAATGTACCGCTCATGCTACTATAGCATGCCCTATGCTGTCACTAATGACATAGCACAGACCATGGTGAGTCATCGTTTTATATCTTCTAACAATATTCTATCTTTTGACCTATGACAGACAACATCATGAATTGCAGTTTTAGTTCTTGTCTACCATGCCATGCACTACCATTAATAACACTGCTCAGACCATAGTCAGTCATAGTTTTTTAATTTGTTCTGTACCCTTTGCTGTCCTTAATGACATAGCTGAAACCAAAGTGAGTTATAGTTGGTGCTTTTTTTCTATACCACATCCTATACCATCTCTAACAGCGTAACTCAAACCATAGAAAATCATATTTCTTGTACACATTATCCTCTGCTAGACACAGTTCAAATCATGGTGAATCATAGTTTTATTTCTTCCCTACTTTGTCCTATTCTATCATTAATGACACAGGTGGAACCAAAAGTGAGTCATTATTAGTTTCTTCGATATAATGATCAATGTTGTCACCAATGACATAGGTCTGACCATACATGGTGAGTCATTGCTATATTTCCATTACAGAATGTCCGTGTTCGTCACAAACAATATTGCTCACAATACAATGCGTCAGATCATTTCTTTTTTGCCAGGCCCTTAGTCTACACTGTGCAATCCTCAGTATTTTGTTACTGTTGTTTGCTTGTCCCTTGATTTGCTGTTCTTTTTTCCGTTATTGCTTTTGAAATTCCTAGTATTTTCTTCCTCCTTTCGTTTCTTTTTTTCTTTCCCAATCTTTCCTTCCTTCACGTGTGTCTTTCTCTTCCTTCCTTTTTTCGCATAGTCTTACATCTGTTCACTATTTCATGTTCTTACTCCTCAAGATTTCTTTCTTTTCCAGACGTTTTTGCTTCCTACCCTTCCTCCTTTCATATGATCTTACATTTTTTTTATTCCTTCAATTCTCTCTTTTTATTTCTTTTCGTTCCTTGCTTCGAACCATCCAACTTTACATTTCCTCATTCTGTGTTCTTACTTCTTTCCAGAAACTCCTTCGTGTGTTCTGATTTATTCTCATTCCTGCTTTGACATTTGTATTCTTACTTATTTCCATTCCTTCCTTCGTATGATCTGACTTCTTTAATTAAACTGATTTCATTCCTTTTCCTTCCTTCCTTCATATATTCATACTCTTTTCTCATCCCTTCCTTCACATGATCATATTGCTTTTGATTTTTTTCCTTCATTTGTTATCTTTGTCCTTTCTTCCTTCTTCCATACCTCTCTCTCTCTCTCTCTCTCTCTCTCTCTCTCTCTCTCTCTCTCTCTCTCTCTAATTCGTTCCTTTCTTCATTTCTTTCCAAGTCTTTTCACTCCCTTTTTTCGTAAATTCTTACTCCTTTTCCTCCTTCATTCATATTTTATTAGATTACCTTTCCTCCGTTGATATATTCTTATTTTTCGTTCATATAATCTTACTTTATTGTCCTGTCTTCATTTGATGTTAACCACTTTAATTTGTTTCTTCATATTTCATACTTTGTTCATCCTTCATTTTTTTCAGTCCTCTGCTTCTTCGTATGTTTGTTTTTTTCTTCTCAATTCTTCCTTAGAATGCGCTTTCTGATTTTCATTCCTTTCTTTATATGCATTTGTCACATTCCATTCCTTTTTTTCCTATGTTGTTGCTCCTTTTATCCTTTTGTTCTGTCATATCTTTTGCTTTTTGTTTCATTCCTTTCTTCTTATATTGTCATTTCTTTCCCATCCTTCGTAATTATGTCCTTTTTCTTCCTATTCATCCTTTTCTTTCTCCTAAATCCTTTTTTCTCCTCTGGCTTCTGTTCTTATCAGGTCGGTACCAGTAGCGGCAGAAGTCCCGTGAGTCTGGCACTGTCATTGGTGGCAGCCGCCATACCTCTGTCCTACTGTGCGCTGTTCACCTGGGTGGGCGCCGTCGAGGAACTCACCGGAGACGTCTCCGCCCCGCTGTGGTTGGGTAGCGCCGCTGGCCTTCTGAGCGTTGCTGTCTTTCTGTTGGTTGGCAGAGTGTAGAGACAGTGTACTGGATGGAGCTCACACAGCCGTCATTCTCACTTTTGACTGTACCTTTTCATCTATCGGTACGATCCTGTGTGCATGTAACTGGATTAATGCAGGAGAGAAACTCGCGTCAGCACACACACACACACACACACACCACACACACACACACACACACACCCCACACACTCACAGACACACACACACAGACACATACACACATGCACGCACGCACAGATATATGCATATGCGCACGCGCGTGTGTATGTATGTCTGTCTGTCTGTGTGTGTGTGTGTGTGGGAGAGAGAGAGGAGAGAGAGAGAGAGAGAGAGAGAGAGAGAGAGAGAGAGAGAGGAGCAATAATCAGGTTCCATCCAGAATCAGGACAGGGAAGATTTAGGGGTCTGAGGGCCGGTGAAGGATAAGCTCCATAGTCCCATGCCATGGACATTACCAGTTTTGCACTCTGCTGTACTGCTCCTGCAGCGACTCCATTCTGTCAGCTTCTGCAAACTGTCTGGTATCGACACATAACCCCTTCATTCTCCTCATGATTAACATTCGTTGTAAATGATCGTTAGTGAGAAAAACAAAAACAGTCGCATTTGGTTTAATCCTGACTGGATGGATCCCAAACCTATCACCATGCGTTTTTATTTGGAAGATGGATGGCGGAGATATAAGATTGATGGTGGAATAAATAGATAATGGGATGAGTGGTTTTCCTTTTATTTATACCTTGGAGTTGTGAAAGCTTTTCAGCCACCAATATGGTCTGTACAATGACCGAAAGAAAGGCATGCCTAAATGAATGAAAGTGGCTCGGTATTTCTATGGACATAACTGTTTCCAAGACCAGTGACCAATGAACACCAGCATTTAAGGTGCAAACAAACAAACTAACTGTGACCATCACTGTCAGTTTCAATTTTATTTTAATTAATTATGTAATAACCTTCGCGACTACACTATAGTTATCTTTTTCAACATAAACATCATCGTCAATGGTGTTAAAGACGTCATTATCGTGATCTGTTGTCTGTAGGCATCCTAAGTTTCACTCACTTTACCTTATTTATCTTAAGCAGTATTGTTTTAAAAATATTCTCTTTTTTTTACCACATAGAATATCAGAACATAATAATAGGCAACATTCACCCTGTATCATACCTACAGATACCACTGCATGACAGTTATGTTTTCTTACCTCTGTTTTCACCTGACACGGCCTGAGTCAACATGACTAGCCAGAACCAGTTCTGACTCGCTTTTTCTTGTCACTGGGGAGGATTTTGTGTGTGTGTGTTTGGTGTGTTGTGTTGGTGTGTGTGTGTGTGTGTGTGGTATGTGTGTGCGTGCGTGCGTGCGTGCGTGCGTGTGTGTGTGTGTGTGTGTGTGTGTGTGTGTGAGAGAGAGAGAGAGAGAGAGAGAGAGAGAGAGAGAGAGAGCAGCAAATGGGTTCCTGAGCAAGGAGAGGGAAGGCTAAACTTGTGGTAGGACAAGAATGGGCACCATAGCTCCGCACTATGGGTGGAGAGAGGTTCGGATTCGGATTCGGATGTTTTATTCATTTAGGCCTTGACCCATTTTGAAGGGGTGGGTGAACATAATATATCATATGAAACAAATATTCACGACTGTGTAGCATATCAAACACAATAATTTAGAACATCAAGAGGTAGCGATTTCTCTAAATTTGAATGCCTTATATAGAAATAAGGACAACTTTCGAACAACGTCTGTTGAGGTTGACGACATCAATACAGTCAATTTAAACAGGGAAAGTTGTCTATAAAACTTTGGCTGAATGAATTCAGTTCTAATATTACTTAAGGCTGGACAACAGAGAACAAAATGGATTTCATTTTCCTGAGACTCTACAAAGTGGACACAGCAGATCATGTTCATCAACAGTGGCTTTGTATCTAAACTTATGAACAGCGAATTCTGTTATTCCAAATCTGAATTTGGTAATGACATACTTTAAGTGTCTGTCCATTTCTACGGTTGAATAAGGTTTCAAATCATAAGAATTGCAAACATGTCTATAAAAATCAAACCTTTCACTATACTGCACATGATTTGACCATCTTTGCCAAAAGCAGTCAATCAATCGTTGACGAATGCAAAGTATAAATTGCTTAACATTGCTGTCATGTGACGTAGCCTCACATGGCGACATGTGACGTTCCGTCGCGTACGCCCTTATTTGATATAAAGCATTCCCTAGGTAGGGAAAAGGAAAGGTAAAACAAAGGACAATTTACGTGGCTGACCAGTGTGATCGGTGTCGCTGTGGCTATAGACGTAGGGTGATTATTGGTCGAATGGACGGACGTTGTCCATTGGTCAAATAACCAAGGGCTGGTAATGCGTAGAGTTAGATGATGTCGCTGGTGGCTATGAAAAACGCTCAGTAAATACAATCATGTTACTTTTGGACAAATTAACCTTTAGTTGGAGAGAAGCACCTGCGCGATGTAGACTATTCAGTGAGTCTGTAAACTAATAACAGTCTCTGATATTAAAACCACATCATGAGCTAATAGAAAATAAACAACTCAAAAGCATCCAAAGCCAGCAAAGCCCCATGTTTTCCATTGTTGATCACTTCAATTGCTAGCTCATTGATAAAGAGGGAAAATAAAACAGGACTGCACGCATTACCTTGCCTAACCCCAGCTGTACAGTTAATGTAATCTGTCAGTTTATCCCCACAACGAACTATAGCCCTAACCACCTCATACATGCTTCTGATACATCTGTAAAGTTTACCCTTAATACCGTTTTTAATCATGACTGGCCAAAGAAGATGTGTATTGATAGAAGTGGCATGCAATTTGCGGTTATGAGAAAACTGCTTCTGAACAAGAGCCATCAAAGTAAACATGTGGTCAACAGTCGAATACCTCTTTTTGAAACTAGCTTGGTGATCACCAGTAATGTTGTTTTCCTCTATCCACTCTTGCAGTCTGTTATTTATTATCAGTCCAAATATTTTACTGCTTATGTTACTAAGACAGATACCTCTATAATTGTTTGGATTATTAGCGTCCCCCTTTTTTTTAAAGATAGGTATGATTATTGACTCCGTACAGTTATCCGGAAATATACATCATAAAATTGTTTATTAAAGAAAATTCAAGCAAAACTGCACAACTTGGGCAGAACAGAGTTTGAACAGTTCACCAATATTGCCATCGGGGCCCGTTTTTTAATTACTTATCACACTTCTTCTTCACTACTGGGACGGTTCATATAGACATCAGACTCATCTTCAAACCCCTCTTGATTTGGCTCATTGTCAGTATTTAATTCTAACAAAGCTTGAACATGTTGAAACCACACGTCAGTTGGAATGTTGTTTCTATGCTGCTTCCTTTTTGGCAATATCTTGTGAATTACGTGTCCAAAACTCCTTTAGTGAATTTGTAGATGCTACTAACTTATCTATTAATTATTTATTATTGTGTTTCTCTTTTCTCTTCAGTAAATGTTTATACTCACGTCTGGCTATTACATACGTAGTTCTATCAGTGTCTTTTACTGTGCGGCGACTTGTTCTCAGTAACCTCCTGGCCTTTCTTTGATTAAGAACACATTCTGGATCATACCAGTCCATTGATACCCTGTCGTGATCCTGTATACGTTTTGCATACATTCAGCACATTTCATTATACATTCATTAAACATATTTAGTGCATAATTAATATCAAGATCTATTAAACTTATGGCATTATCAATACTTTTACTCGCTTTTTCATCACATAAGGTGTTACAAAACAAAGAAGCGCATTCATCATTCCAGATGATTTTTCTGTAACATCGGTTTGACTTTTTTGCTCATATCTATTAAGTTTCCACAAAGAAAAAGAACATGAAGTGACACAGGAAAATGATCAGAATCTATACGTTCTGCAACCTGTACCTCACAAACATCGCATAACAGAGCAAAATGTTCATTTGACAATATAAGATAGTCCTTGACACTGCTCCCGTGATCAGAAACATACGCATAGCAACCTCTTAGGTCGCCTTTACACATACCATTCAGGATGCACAAGTTCAAAGCAGTGCACATGTTTAATAACGATTTCCCGAAATTGTTTAAATTTGTATCTTGAGAGCATCGGTTAATGTTGAGAGACTGACTAGGGTGCCATGTATTAAAAACATTAAACCCGGAAAAATCCTGAGAGATATCAGAAGTTCTACCATTTAAGTCACCGTTTAGAATGACTTAAACATCGTTTATTATTGATTGGTCAGTTAAACATTCTTACCTTGAACTAATTCCATTATCTACATCAAAACGAACATAAAAAGGAGAACCTTCTGGGGGAATGTACGAGCAAACATACAAAATATCCCTGTCTATTCCAAACAAGATTAAATTTGGATTATTTACTTCAATGGAGCTAGCAAAGGGGATGAATTCATTTGGTATTAAACAAATTACACCTCTAGATCGTCTCCCTTGTCTCATAAATTTACATGCCGGCTTACAAAATATTTTAAACCCAATAAACAGATCACCACGACATTCCTCTATATATGTCTCAGTTAAAGAGACAAAGTCAAACTGATACAGAAATGAAATAAAATCGGAATCAACAAATTTTGACATTAAACCATTTACGTTCCATGTTAAAAAGGAAAAAGGTTTCTGCACAGTATGAGAAACCGTGTTCTTCGTGTATTCACACGTGGGTTTGCCTCGACGAACAGTGTTCACGTGTGACACTGCCACCAGTGACCGAGAGGTCTGCTGGTGTTATGTCACTGGGGTTCCCATTTTCTGTACAGCATTTTTTTAGCATGTGGCCAGCCGGCTGCCTATCTTGATTCGTTCAAGTTGCCATGGGTATCGAGGAAGTATTTTTTGCCATCGATAATTAAATGGTCAAAAATCATAGAGGCTTTTTACCCCGTCAGCTCTTGTCTTCTTGAGATAGGGAGAGAGGCCACGTCCGACTTCCCTGACTGCAAAAGAGAAATCCTCTCCAACACAGATGTTACTGCCCTTCAATTACTCTTTGGCCTTGAGAATTCTGAGCTTATCTTTGTACGATGAGCAGCAAGCTATGACGGGAGAGTTATCTTTTGCATTTAACCTGTGTACACGATCAAACTCGATTTCCCGTGCTATATCCAGTTTGTCTGCAACCTGTTTGTAATTTCCCTTCATATTGTTCATTACTCTCAGTTTGGTGTCTGGAGCTACCATAAAAGATAAGATTATTGCGCTTGGACCGACGTTCTAAATCATCCGTTTTTCTGTCTAGTTGCTCTACTTTAGCTACATGTTCAAGGTTTTTCTCGGCCAAGTCCAAGTTTTCTTTCCTCAAATTTCCCACCTCCTCCTGCAGATCATCAAACCCACAATGCAAAGCAGCAAACTGATCATGAAGGTCCTTTAGGCTATTTTCCATTTCAGCAAATCTACAGTCAAGCTTGTTCATCACGTCTGCTATGGTGGACTGCTGAAGGGAAAACAGAGTCGTCTGCCCGGCGTCCAGTGAAGCCCCGGTCCTGTCCGTGCTGGTTCTTCGTCCTGTCTTGGCACTCTGGCTGCCCATCCTCGACTGCTGCACGCCGGTGGGCCCAGGGTTCCACTCGACGTCCCCGCAGCGAAGAAGCAAACTGCCCTAGAACATCAGCGTGAGGAGCAAGCCTAAGGTGACACCGGCAGCTCTGGTTCGCAGTGTCAGCATGGCGACTCGTTTCGCTGTTTTCTCTGTGGCCCTTTTCAACATGAAGCTGACGTAAATAGGCAAAAAGGAGCCACAGGATGCCCTGAAGACGAGGGGGGCTGAAGGCATGGTGTCTTCAGTACTTGATGACGGAAGTACAGGCTCCTGCTCGACTTCAGTCCTGGGTGCAGAGAGAGAGAGAGAGAGAGAGGAGAGAGAGAGAGAGAGAAGCGGTCAATAGGTTCTGATTCAGAAGAAGGAGGGTTATGGCGGTGGAAGAGCAAGAATGGGATCCATAGCTCCGTACCATCAGTGGTGTGTGTGTGTGTGTGTAGTGTGTGTGTGTGTGTGTGTGTGTGTGTGTGGGGAGAGAGAGAGAGAGAGAGAGAGAGAGAGAGAGAGAGAGAGAGAGAGAATGATGACAATGACAATGCTTTACTGACAGGTTTTAAGTGCGTGTATTTTGAAAAAAAAAATCATTCATCTTGTATAATAGTTGAGATACCATCGCATGCAGATCACGTTTTCACATCACATGGCCTGCGTCAGCGTGGCAAGCCCAAACCAGTTCTTGCTCGTTTTTTCTTGTTACGAGAGGATTGGGGCAGGGCGAGGGAGGAGGGGTAGGGGCTAGGTAGGGGGATGGAAGACGAAGACGTAGTGGAGAATGTGGTTAGGTGGGGGCGGTGGACGTTATTTTTTGTAGTATACAACTGTGTTGCCGACCTCACATCTGTGTCGACGTACCACTGTGTCAGCTCAACTTATTCCTATGGCAAGGCTTACGTGTCAAACTGACTTGAAATTTGGAGTGCGTCGCGTCGGGAAGGGTGCGTGCATATAATTGACATATTAGATTAATCATCTTTCAATGTGGCGTTCGTGAGGAACAAAATGTTTAAGACACAATTGCTAAAATTCAGTTTGTGTTTGTAACAGGCTAAATAAATTTGTATGTTCACATTCTTCTGTTCAGTTTTATTAACTCTTTTACACACACACACACACACACACACACACACACACACACACACACACACACACACACAACACACAGAGAGAGAGAGAGAGAGAGAGGTGGGCAGCTGGAACACTTTTTATTGTAACCATGCCGTTGGCCTTTTGTAAGCTGAAAACCTCATTCCCACATTGGTTCCAACAATAGCACAAAGCAAGCAAATGATATATAACCGCACATTTTGTGTCTCAGATGATTCATGCTTGATGAAAAAAAGCATGTTACACATGCACGCCCGTGCAGAAGTATCTAAGAAGAGCTGCTCTAATTATGAATCCCAATGTAAAAATTGCGTTCTGACATGTACCAGAAAATATGCTTTTGAAAAGACAAACAGACGGAAAAAGATAACTCCGCAGTTATAACGTGCAGGTAATCTTTGGGAGTTTCAGGAGTTTCGTCGATGGCAAAGTAGCTCAAATCGCCCAAGACTTCCATTAAGATCATTATGAAATGGAGGACTTAGCGCGACGTGTAAGTAATAACTTAATCAAAAACGTAAGTCCTAAACACACACACACACACACACACACACACACACACACACACACACACACACACACACACACACTTAGAGAGAGAGAGAGAGAGAGAGAGAGAGAGAGAGAGAGGAGAGAGAGAGAGAACTTAATCAAAAACGTAATTGTTAAACACACAACACACACACACACACACCACACACACACACACACACACACACACACACACACACACACACACACTTAGAGAGAGACGAGAGAGAAGTAGAGAGAGAGAGAGAGAGAGAGAGAGAGAGAGAGAGAGGTTTTTAATAAACATAAAACTTTCAATAGCCCCGTTCAAAGTCACAAGGCTGATATGAATATTTAAATACGATAGGAAACAAGTGCATATATTGTTCGAAAGTTCATTTAAACATAAACACTAATATACTTTTAATCATCACTTCATGAATTATATTGTAGCCAGTTAGTTCCAAATGCCTTTTACTCGTCTGTTAATGAGTGGTATTGTGTCCAGTTAGTCCTTAATGCACCATGCATCAAGTTTATCTGTGAGAAATTTTCTGTTTCGCATGCCTGATTAAGGTGCCGTTTTGAACAGATAGAAATGTGACAACGTTCCGCCGCCTTTGCATTTTACGATGCCATATTTTGATCGCAGAACTATTACTTTAAACGTAGCAAATGGAACAAACTATATCAAAAGGGCAAATTTTTGTTTAAAAATGAAGCATCATGTTAACAATATTCACAGAGTGAAATCTGTTGCTGCAGCCAATTGTGTGGCACATTATCATACCTCCGGAAACTGTATTTCTGTATTGCTATGACTTGTTCTGCAAGACAGTCCTCCGTTTGTCAACTCTGCGTGCAAAAAGATGTTACCAGTTACTAATATCCATTGAGCAACCTCTATATGAAACCAGCTTATTTGACATGATCGAGTGTTGTACTAATACAAAAATTGCGCTCCATTTGATTCTCATGTGTAATCATTTTTCTTATTCATTACCAAATCGGGCGGTTTGTACTTTATCTACACCCAGATATCATAATAATCCTGCTGATGATCTTAAGAGCTCTAGGCCGATTCAACTTTTCTAAATTAAAGATAATTTCTCTCTCTCTCTCTCTCTCTCTCTCTCTCTCTCTCTCTCTCTCTCTCTCTCTCTCTCTCTTCTCTCCCCCCCCCCTCCTCTCTCTCTCTCTTATACTTATGTTTTTGTTGCATGTATGAATCCAGTTCTTTTGCTATGATGGCAATATGTATTGTGTTTTTGTTTAAAGTCTCTGAGGATACGAATGTACCATCTTCGTTCATCAAGTGCTGAATAATGCACACGCCCTTATGCATTTTAAAAAATTGTGTTTGCGTTTCTGACATTGGCAAATTAAAAAAAAGGAATTAGATCATTTTTTTCTTTGCTCTTTTATTAGAGACTCTTGACAGAAAGTCGTCATAAGATCAAACAACATCTTGCGCGGCTATTTTATGACACTATACGTCGTTAAAAGAACAAAAAATGATTCGAACCTTCCAAGCAATATTACTTAGGGCATATCGCAATGATTATGCTCTTGCGTCTCTGTTTTGATTCTTTCAGTATTGTCATTTAAAAACACTTGAGCGCACTCACATAATTATTTTGTAAGTCTACCTTTACCTGTACTTTTAATTATGGTATGACTCCGGAGTCGGAGTCCCCAAGGCAGTCCGAGGCTGCATACAGCAACGTTCTGGCAACTCCTGCGACGGCACTGGAACCATGTGTATCGGCGTTTGCCTTTCCAATGGACCATTCCAGCGACGTGGAGAGGGGGGGGGGGGGGGGTCTGCTGCATGGGTGACAGCTTGCCCTCCATACTTACTTACCCAGGCTTTGTGCTCTGGAGAGGTCACTCCAGCTTCGCTTTGCAGCGTCGACAAAACACGGGAAGTAGCAGTCTACCGGTTATAAGTCTGCATACTCAATTGGCGTAGAGTCAGACGCCAGGGGCTGCTTCCGACGGTGGGAGAGGTCATCGCATCTCACTGGGCAGCTACCGCCCGCCTTAAGCTGGGCAGTCCCCAGCCAGTAAGGTGCTGCCCCGCCACGGTCCGTTAGCCTCACTGGGTGCGTGGGGTTTAGGGTGAAAACCGACAAGCGGATCGAGAACTATGCACCAGGCAACAAAAAAATGAAAACCTCCGCCCTGAAATTGGGTACGTGGAACGTAAGGACAATGACTCCAGGCTTTTCTGACGACCTGCAGGAAGTAAATGATGCTCGCAAGACAGCTGTCATCGACAGAGAATTGAGCAGACTGCAGATGGACATCGTCGCCCTTCAAGAAACCAGGCTCCCAGAAACAGGATCTGTGAGGGAGAGAGACTTCACCCTGTTCTGGCAGGGCAAACCATCAGACGAGGTCAGAGAACACGGCGTGGGATTCGCAGTTAGAAACAGATTATTGGAGTCCATAACCCCACCAGCAGAAGGAACAGAACGAATCCTGTCTCTCCGACTCCAAACATCATCGGGACCAGTCAGTCTAATTAGTGCCTACGCACCAACTTTGGCATCCACAGCAGAAGCAAAAGACAAGTTTTATGACGACCTCAGTGCTGCTATGAGGAGAATTCCTGACAGAGAATTACTGTTCATCGCAGGCGATTTCAACGCCAGAGTAGGTGCCGATCACAACTCCTGGCCCACTTGCTTGGGTCAGTTCGGCACTGGGAAAATGAACGAGAATGGCCAGCGCCTGCTAGAGCTCTGCTGTCATCATGGGTTGTGCGTCAGCAACACCTTCTTCAACACGAAGCCTCAGCATCGAGTCTCCTGGAGACACCCTCGATCCAAACACTGGCATCAGCTCGATCTGATCCTCACCAGACGTGTCAACCTTTCCAGCATCAAGATCACTCGCAGCTACCAGAGCGCCGACTGTGACACTGACCACTCTTTGGTGTGCAGCAAAGTGAAGCTTCGCGCGAAGAGACTGCACAGTACGAAAAAGGAGGGCCGGCCTCGCATCGACACCAGCAAAACACGCGATCAAAGAAAAGTGGAGGAGTTCGCACGCGTGTTGGAGGATTCTCTCCCTGGCCCACCCACTGCAAATGCCCAAGACCGATGGGAACACTTCAGAGATGCTGTCTACAACGCCACCATGTCCACCTTTGGCAAAAAGACCAGCAAGTCAGCTGACTGGTTCGAAGCCCATTTAGAAGAAATGATACCAGTCATCGAGGCCAAGAGAAATGCCCTGACAGCATACAAAACCAACCCTAGTGAGCAGAACCTCCAGGTTCTCCGTGCTGCTCGCAGCAAAGTCCAGCAGTGTGCCAGGCAATGTGCTAACGATTATTGGCTTCAGCTCTGCTCCCAGATTCAGATCGCAGCCGACACAGGCAACATTAAGGCGATGTATGACGGCATCAAGCAGGCATTGGGCCCAACACAAAAGAAAACTGCCCCTTTGAGATCAGCTACAGGGGAGGTGATTCAGGACAGAGAACAACAGATGGAGCGCTGGGTAGAACACTACACTGAGCTATATGCAAGGGAAAATGTAGTCACAGAAGATGCCCTGAATGCCATAGAGCGCCTACCAGAGCTGGAAGAGCTTGACAGAGAACCAACCATAGAGGAACTCAACGAAGCCCTGGACGCTCTTGCCTCTGGCAAGGCACCAGGGAAAGATGGTATTCCCGCCGAAGTACTGAAGTGCTGTAAAGAGACACTTATCACCGAGTTGTATGAAATCCTCTGCCTCTGTTGGAGTGAAGGCGAAGTACCACAAGACATGAGGGATGCTAACGTCGTCACACTGTACAAAAACAAAGGTGACAGAAGCGACTGCAATAATTATCGTGGCATATCCCTCCTTAGTATCGTTTGGAAAGCCTTTGCACGAGTAGCACTGAAGAGGCTCCAAGTACTTGCAGAGCAAGTTTATCCTGAATCGCAGTGCGGTTTCCGTGCCAACAGATCCACTATAGATATGATCTTCTCCCTTAAACAACTTCAGGAGAAATGTAGGGAGCAAAGGCAGCCACTCTTCATTGCCTTCATAGATCTCACAAAGGCTTTCGATCTGGTCAGCAGAGATGGCCTCTTCAAGACCCCTCCCCAAGATTGGATGTCCACCCAAACTTCTCAGCATCATCAGATCCTTCCACGAAGACATGAAAGGCACTGTCGTCTTTGACGGCTCAACATCAGCTGCCTTCAACATACGGAGCGGAGTGAAACAGGGTTGCGTCCTGGCTCCCACCCTGTTTGGAATCTTCTTTGCTGTGATGCTGAAACACGCATTTGGTCCTGCAGCTGAAGGTATCTACCTCCGAACCAGGACAGACGGAAAGCTCTTCAACCTCTCCAGACTAAGAGCCAAGACAAAAGTCAAGCTGAAGTGCCTGCGTGACTTCCTCTTTGCAGACGACGCAGCAGTAACCGCCCACTCAGCCGAGGACCTACAGCAGCTCATGACTTGCTTCAGCAATGCCTGCCAAGACTTCGGGCTTACCATTAGCTTGAGGAAAACACAGGTCATGGGACAGGATGTTGATCTCTCCCCCAGTCATCAGCATCAATGACCATGAACTGGACGTCGTCCATGACTTTGTTTATCTGGGCTCAACTATCTCAGACACCCTCTCACTTGACGCAGAGCTCAACAGGCGCATCGGCAAGGCAGCTACCACCATGACCAGACTGACAAAGAAAGCATGGAACAACAGCAAGCTGACCGAGCACACAAAGATCCAGATCTACAGAGCCTGCGTCGTGAGCACCCTCCTGTATGGCAGCGAGTCTTGGACTTTGCGTGCCCGACAAGAGCAAAAGCTCAATGCTTTTCATATGCGTAGCCTCCGACGCATTCTGAACATCACCTGGCAGGACAAGGTCCCAAACAACACTGTCCTGGAAAGAGCTGGATGCACCAGCATGTACACGCTGCTGAAACAGAGACGTATGCGCTGGCTCGGCCATGTCGTGCGCATGGATGACGGACGGATCCCTAAAGACCTCCTCTATGGAGAACTTGTGCAGGGAAAACGTCCCACAGGCAGACCACAGCTGCGATTCAAAGACGTGTGCAAGAGGGACCTAAAGGCCTTGAACATCGACCAGAACAACTGGGAAGCAACAGCCCTCGAACGGTCGGCCTGGAGACAGACTGTGCAGAAAAGTCTCTCCAACTTCGAAGAGACACTCGCTCAGCAGCACGGGGAAAAGAGAATGAGAAGAAAGGCTGCAGCCCAGGCAGACAGACCAGCGTCAGACTTCATCTGTGCCCTCTGCCGCAGGGACTGTCATTCCCGTGTCGGACTGGCCAGCCACACCCGCCGCTGTACCAGAATAGACACCTAGAGCGCAACTCCATAGTCTTCCGAGACTGAAGGATGCCTACATAAATTATGGTAGTCACGTGTCATGCGCATTTAGACATTGCACCACTCTGCACCCTTATAAGCACTACACAGACATGAACTGTACAGCCTTCAGCACTAGGAGGTTGTTGTGGCTTTCCTTTGCTCTTGTCACACATACGTCCTCACAAAACATGTGGCTACTGTACAGAGGAACATCTAGCACACACATAACCCATTGGATCATTTGGTCTTTCAGTGCCAAATTGTCCATTCTCAAGTCTATCTTGAAGGCAACACAACTCCAGATTGACCATAAACAGCCTATACCTCTACTCCTTAGTAACCCCTGGTGACAGGCTGCATAGGGAGAACTTCTCGAAAGGGGTGGAGGGGTGGGGGTGGGGTTGATGCTGTTGCCTAAAGAGGAGATCCTATCAATGTCATTCCGATGACGAAGATTTGTCAGAATTCTTGTGGTGGACTGCATCTGCTCTGCTTCATCCAGGTAAAGAGAGTTTTGTGAAACATAAAACATGCCCTTGAGAAAGTATTTAGATGTCGATGGTACAACCGGATGGAACTTTTCAGACCGAGGCTTTGTCTCCGAAAATCTGATTGCTTTACTTTGTCAGTAACACTGACTCGTGTTCTACTGGGTCAAATGTTTTGGTTTGGTGTAGCAAAAATTCTACCGTTTGAAGGTGTGTTTTTATGTGTTGTTTGTCACTGTTTCTTTTCACAACAATGTACACTGCAATGTTGGCCACAGCCCCAGACGGGCAGGCAAGAATTCAGTTGATCCATCCAACAATGCCCAGGCACGTAGTGTGCGGCTCACAATTTAAACAAACGTCTTTGTTTTCCAAGTGAGTTTTATTTCCATTGTATCAATTCTAGTTATTTTCAGCTGGATTCATCCTAAACCTTCTACGAAAGTTATATTTTTGCACTGTCTAGTTAATGATATCTTTGCGCTTATGACTTGATTCGACACTTAACTTCAAACGTTAATAGTACTGGAAGTTGTGTTGTCTGCATTTTTTTTTCGAATGCTGTAAAAAGGTAAACTATTACTACACTTTTACAAACAACACCAATCCTAGTGCAGACCTTTTCAATGCACCAGATATGACAGGTAAAGGAGAACTGAACAGAGAACTTAAAACCAATCGCTTCGGCCCTAAGCACGTAACTTTTTAAAGGAAGTGTTATCAATGCAATTAAATGCTTCAGCCAGATCTACAAACCAAACTCCAGATCATCAACTTCTTGTCATGAATATTTCTAAGCCATTTGAGACTGTGTGATTTGAATGGATTATTAAGACGTGATCGCTTAGGTTGAAATAAATGAATTATCGAAATGATGGCAGGATGATTTCTTGTTTGATCATCAAATGCTTTTACACAACCGATTAATTTGTTCTAGGTCTATTATAAGAGGTGACCTGACATGCAGCTCAGCCGGCTTCAGAGCCATCTCTTGGTTGAAAGAAAATGTCAAAGCATACATTACAAGCTGATTTTGACACCCAGCACTAGTAGAAGACACTAACTTTATTGACCAATCAAAACACGGTACAAAGTTACTTATGTGTCACTCATTTTGAGAACAAAAAAGATAATTCAAGAATCAAGTCGTGCTATTGTTATGTGCCCAGCCAATCACACGGAGATGTATTGAGACTGATCACTTTCATGGGAAAAAAAATCTGTCAGCTGAGTTATGATGGATCACTGTCTTCATGGTGTCTACAGTGAAATGTTGTAGCTAACGTTGTGTAAACCCAGTCACTCTAAAGAGGGTTTTTTTTTTTTAATTACACAAAACATGAAGAACATACTGAAAAGAAAGAAGAAAGGCGCCACCATTAAGTCCATACATGATCATATGAACAATTACATAATCACTGCCATTGAATCGTATATATTGGAAAAGAAAGACAATAAAAGTAAATAAGAACAACCAACATTTCCAAGTCAAACAAAATATGACCACTACACACACACACACACACACACACACACACACACACACACACACCAAGAGAGAGAGAGAAAAGATAAGATGCATATGTGACATGTAAAAAAAACAAAAAAAAACCACCAACAAACAAAAACAGACAACCAAACAAAAAGAAAACATCATATGTTACTATGTTATACCTAACGCCAAAACAACCGCAACTTTGACAGAAATGTGGCTTTCTGTTATGTCTAACATGCACAGTATAGGCTAAAGGTTAGAAGAAGATGAAGTTTTCATGTCACCCAACATTAAAAAAAAAAAAAAAAAAAAAAAAAAAGACATACAGACATGACCTTTCATTTTTAGAGTGCAATTCCAAATTGAAAAAGTATAGAATAATGCAAAGATGTTCATAGTACATGTAACATTCTCCACCGGAGTCAGTTGTTTTCACTGATATGAGGTTCATAGTATTTCCACCTAGAAAGAAATTTGGCATAATCCATGTTGACATAAGCTAAGTGTTTCTCTATTTTGTATCGATAATGGAGTTGCACTAGATACGGATTAAGAGATGGCCGACTTTTTTTCATTTTGCAACAGTATATAAAGAACTTGGCGAGCAGGATAATGAAGTAAAAAATCTCATCTGCTTCATGATTTTGTGAAAACCAAGCAAAGCAGTTGACTTATCCACTTTTTTCTCTTGTTTACATTTGCATTTTTGATTAAAGCTGGTTTCTAGGCTTTTCCAAAATTTTTGTACGATGTCACACTACCAGAATAAATGAGGAATGGTCTCATCTTCAGTTTCGCAAAAACTGCATTTTTCAACATTGGTAACCCCCATTCTTTTAAGGGATACATTTGTTGCAATGATTCTGTGGATTATCCTTATTCGGAACCATTTAAGTTTTGCTTCTTGTATTTTATGTGTTCTGTGAAAAACAGTGTTCCAGTTTATCTTTATTGTTATTGCGTTATTCCATTTTTTTTTTTACAGCATTTAGGTACGCATTCGTCAACCTTGAGAATATCATAATATTTTTTTGTTCCTTTCGGTATGGACAGGATTATATCAAGTGCTTTTATGTTCTCTTCGGCTTTACTGGACTGAACAATAATGCCATGTGTCTTAATATAAGCTACACACAAAAAGTTAAGGATCACTTTCACAAACATTCATAACTGTCAAAATAAGAAAGTCAATGCGTTGAAGTTTGGCCAACATTTAATTCCATTCTTTAGTGATAACGATACACAATTGCCTTCAATCTCGAGCAATCGTTTGGTGTGTACATTTGATTAAAGTGGGTACGTATCCAAATTTGATTTCCCAAAGTCACTGAAATCACAAGACAGGGCATACTGATGCTCCCAAAAGCTCAGTAATGCGTGTAACCACCATGGCTGTTCTGGCACTCGACGCAGCGAGTCCTCATCGAGTTGACCAGGTTGGTGAAGATCCTCTGTGGAAGCGCCTGCCACTCAGCCTGCAGCATCTGGTAGAGGTGTTGGGCATCGCTGGAAGGGGGGTGGCTCCTCACTTTGCGATCCAGCTCATCCCAGAGGTTCTCAATCGGGTTGAGATCGGGACTGCATGCTGGCCACTCCATTCTGTTGACTCCAGACTGCTGCAGGAAGTCGTTGACCACCCTTGCCCTGTGGGGGCGAGCATTGTCATCCTGGTAGACAGCCCTGGGTCCCATCTGCTGCAGTGTAGGCACAGCCAGCGGTCGAAGGATCTCATCCCGGTATCGGATGCCAGTCAGGTTACCCTGTACGTGATACAAGGGTGTTCTGTGGTGAAGGCTGAAGGCCCCCCAGACCATTACAGAACCTCCACCAAAGGCCGCCTTTTCTTGGACAGTGGCGTCAGTAAAGCGTTGCCCTGGGCGCCTCCAGACCCTCAGTTGGCCGTCGTTGTGGTGAAGGGTGAAGCGTGATTCATCACTGAACAGGACCTGGGACCATTGCTGACGTGTCCACCTCACGTGACGTGCGCAGAAGGCGCGGCGTGCTGCCCTATGGGCTGGAGTTAAGCGTGGCCGTACTGCTGGGCGACGAGAACGGAGATTAAACCCATGTAGGCGGTTCCGTATGGTCTGCTGGCGGATGTTGATGTTAGTAGCCACCCTGAACTGCCTTTGAATTATGCTGGAAGAGGCTGTTCTTGTCTGCAGGGCTTGTCGTTCAATGAGACGATCGTCACGTGGGGTTGTCTTCTTCGGTCGACCAGATCTGCGTCTTTCATGGACAATCCCAGTGGCTGTGAAGCGTTGAATCAGTCGGACAATGACCGAGATGGACACATGAAGTCGCCTGGCCACTTCTCGCTTGGGAACACCATCTTGGAACCATGCAACAGCTCATCACCTATCCAACTCGCTTAATTTTCGTCGTGGAGGCATTGTCAGATCAGGCCTACTACTGGTGGAATGTCTTCTTATATAGCCAAGCGAGCGACAGCATCTCACACATAAACAGCAGTGCTTGCACGTGCATAATGGTTTTTCCATCTGGCAAGTGCAATGTGTTCAGGCAGAACGGTCCAAAACAAGGTCATTTTTCGCAAGTTTCCGCTTTTCCGTTTGCGGCCCAGCTCAGTAGTAGAGAATCCCGTGCAATTTTCGCACTAACACAACATCGCCCACTTACAGCTGAACAAGAATTCATGACAATTTGGCTGGACTAAGAAATAAATAACAGTAGGGAACTGAGTTTATTACGCACCTGTTTTCACATACCGATCCTTAACTTTTTGTGCGTAGTATATTTCTTCACCACATTTACACATCCCGTATAAGTCAGAAAGTTTGTCTTCACATTATATTTTAGTCTGAATTCAGCAGATGATGTACTCGACACACGCCTCTGTCGATCCAGTGTTTATAAGAGATGGCTAGGTTTCCTATCTTAATCTTATCATTGTAAAACAGAGGTTCTGCAATGATTTCATCAGCTCTATCAAAGCACATCTTACGTGAAAATTCTTTATACGCTTCAAATGTATGTTTCCAGAAGCGATTTACATTGACAGTCATTGGGAAAGATACCCCATATATGCCAATGTTATCTACGACAGGGAATAACGCAGATATAATACCTTTCCACTTTTGTGTATTCTGTATCAGTTTGCGTATCCAAATCAGTTTTAGGCCACTTATAAACTTTTTGATATCAAGTAGGCCCAATCATCCTTTTTTTACACTCTTCATTACCGTTCTTCTATTGATTCTGTCCTGTTTCCTTTTCCAGATGAATTTGAAGCACATACTTTGAAAACCGTTTATGAAGTCATCTGGCGGATTTGGCAAGAGTAACCATAGTTGTGTTATTTTTGAAAGGATTAAACTTTTCAATACAGCGATTCTGCCTAGTGGAGTTATAGACCTTTTAATCCAGATGTTGAATAACCTTTTTATTTCTGAAAATGTTTCATTATAATTCATTTCCTCACAGTCATCTAGGTCTACCGAAAACCATACGTATAAAATTTTAAACTTTGGTGGATTCCAATTGATCTTCAAATGTGGTAAATGTTTTACTTCGACCTTTTCTTACTACCTAACCATACTGTTTGCGTTTTGCTATCATTCATGTATAAACCAGACTTACAACTAAACACTCTGATCGTTTCAATGATTGCCTCAAAAGACGTTCCATCACCCTTGGTCATCATCTGAGTATCATCTGCAAACTGAGCTATTTATGCTCATTATTATTTATTTTTATACCTTTAATCAATAATTATATTTTCTCTTATCATAGTAGCAAGTATTTCTACGCAGATTAAGAACAGATATGGTGAAACGGGGTCGCCTTGTCTACACCCTCCCTCAACTTTAAACCAGGATGAACAATGACCATTTACAATTATTGTGGATTTAATATTTCTATAAAACAATGATATCCACTGGCATATAGTTGGACCAAATCTGAAAGCTTTCAAGGTTTTCATCATAAAATTCCAATCTAACGTGTCAAACACTTTCTCAAAGTCAATACATAGCAATAATCCAGGACGATTTGTAACGTTTAGATAGTGAATAAGGTCGTGAATAAGTCTTATGTTATGCCAATATATCTACCACTCATGAATACTGTTTGATCTTCATTTATGATCTTGGGAAGTACATTTTTAAGTCTATTAGCTATGCACGATGACCCTATCTTGTATACAACATTTAATAATGTAATTGGTCTCCAGTTTTGAATGTATTCCTTAGGCTTATTACCCTTTGGAAGACAAATGATTATGCCCTTTCTCTGAGGGGATGATAATTCTCCCAGTCTAAATCCTTCATTTAATGAGCGAACAACAAAAATTCCTACTGATTTCAAAAAAAACTTTGAAAAATTCTGATGTAAAACCGTCAGTGCCTGGGCTTTTATTGCTTTTCATGTTTTTCAGAGAGTATGACGCTTCATCTAAGGTGATTTCTCCTTCTATCTTCTTTGATTCTTCGTATGATAAAGTTGGAAAATCTTTTACCATGTCAGTAATTTCGCGGTTTTCAACATTTCTCTTTCTATATAGATTTTCATAAAAAGACTTCGCTTCATTCATTATTTCATTTTGACAATTTACTTCTCTCCCACTTTGTGTTATCATTTTTCTCATGCATTTGCTTACGTAGTGCCTTTTTTTCTAAATTACAGAAGAGCTTAGATACTTTCTCACCTTCAGCAATCCATCTTGCTCTCGAACGCAATAAAACTCCATCGATTTTTTTTACTTCTAATTTCCACT
>CM065728.1:68539160-68556660 GCA_033310375.1 Conus canariensis | reverse complement strand
AGGGAGAGCTCACTCACGCCGGCTCCGCGACTAAGCAATTATTGTCGTCAGTAGGGGGCTTAGTAGGTGGTGTCCTGCGTATGTTAGATCAGAACAGGCGCCACTGAACACCACCGAAGTGACTCGGCAGCAGTGCAGTGTCTTCTCCGGTGGGTTGCCTCTTGACGACTTGACATTGACTGCTCCCTGTGGATTGTCGGTGCCGGGGCTGAGGCGGGGCTGACCGGGCTGTGGCTGTGGACGGGGTGTCGGAATGAGCGGCGTGTGTGCACTGCCTCTGAGGTGGCGCAGAGGTTGGGACACCAAAAAAAAAAAAAAAAAAAAAAAAAGAGCCGCCTGCCTTTCTTTTGAACTGGCTAAAAAAAACTTTTATACTGAGACATAATGATTAGGCCTGACAGTCATTGTGTCCACTTACGGGTTTTCAATCAGTGCACCACACATTCCTATTGGGCTGGTACAAATCGATATCCTTCTTGTCCTTTCCTTTCGTTCCTGCGATCCCACATTCACCCTGCACGTCTGCTAATTCTGAAATCCGCGGTTTAAGAACCCACGCACACAGACCATTTTGAAGGGTTGTTATGGAGCACCGGCACCGGCACTCAGGGCTAGACACTCATTGAGGTGTGAAACCACATGTCGGACGTCCACGAACATTTTTTTTTCTTTTCTTTTCTTTGTTAGAAAACAAACAAGACAGGATGTACACAACAGGTGATCTTTGTTTGTATGAAGATCGTCCCTATAGGGAGATATTTGTATTCTGAGACATTCACCAGCTGGTACGATCCAGAAAAGGTACGCGAGTATAAGAGAAAACAATTAGCATGTAGCCTGCGTAATACTGTTTCGTGGTTTCGATTCTCAGTTTTTAGATACGATCTGCTCTTAAATCTGTCATTTGAATACTTAAGTCTATTCCCAGATCCATGTAGAGATATAGCTTAAGAATCTATGCACGTTAATAGCCTTTGGAAAACGAGCTATTCTTCGACATTTATTGTATATACAGTCGAGGTTTTGACAAATACCGGAACAGTTTAGTAGTAGTAGTTGTAGTACTCGTAGTCATGGTCGTAGTAGTAGTAGTAGTAGTAGTGGTGGTGGTGGTAGTAATAGTAGTATAGTATTATTACGTTTGCTGCTGCTGCTGCTACTGCTGCTGCTGCTTATGATGCGGGCCGGAATAACTCAGTTTGTAGAGCTCCGGACCTGTAATCCTGATGATCCAGGGGTTGCTTGGTCGAATTCGGGCCGGGCCATTTCGGTACAGGGGGATTTACTTTTCCCTTGGAGTTAACATTGGTTCCGACTGTATTTCCAGAAAAGTCCTTCGAATGAGACTATAAACCGAGGCTTCATGTGTGAAAACATGCATAATATCTTGCACGCACGATTAATCCCATTACCAACTTTCGGAAGAGAAGGCCAGCGTGGCCGTTGGCATGGATATCACGTTCACATAGAATGCACCCTTCTTTAAAGATGGAAAGAATGAAGTAATAAAAAGCCTGAGTGACTGGAGATGACAGAATAGCATGGAAAACGACTGGATGTAGCACAAGCAGGCAGCTCTTTAGTCGGCTCTACCCAGGTAGGCAGCCAGTTGTCCAAATAATGGCGTGGATTGTAGTGTTCAGGGCTTGGTTTTTAACACATGATAGGTGTTGTGTAAGTAGTAGTAGTAGTAGTAGTAGTAGTAAAGGGACAAAAGTCTGTCCCCTCTAATGGCGGACAGATTTGAAGTGGTTGTTTCCACTAGATTACCTGGCCAATATTTCAGTGTTGATGACGTGTTTATGTGCGGAAAGCTACTTACGTCATTTTCAAAGTCTAATCTTTTATGTGAAGTAAATAAAATCGCTGAACTGTCGTTTGGTTTTTGCGGTCTGCTGTTAGATCTGGCATGGCATTGGCAAACAAACAGCTCGCAAAGGAGACGAAAAAAGACATTGTGTCGTTGATAGACCAGGGGCTTCGGGTGTTTAAGGTGGCAAAAGTGTTTAATTCGAACGAGTCAACCGTCGGGAAAGTTTACAAGCGCTATTGTGACAGAAAAACAGTAGAAACCAAACCTAGGAGTGGTAGGCCTAGAGTGTTCACAAACAGGTGCATGTCTGCACTGTCAAAGATCGCTAAACGGGACAGATCTGCCACAGTTTCTGAAATTTCAGCCGAATTCCGCGCATCAACCTCCGTTGAAGGCAGCCAAAAGACAATCAAGCGAAATCTGCATGGACTTGACCATTCAAAGCATCCCCCGGTGAAGAAACTAGTCATCAAGGAAGTGAACAGAAAGAAGCGGCTGCAATATTGTAGGAGTAGACTTCACTGGACTGTGAACGGTCAGTGGAAGAATGTTATTTTCAGTGATGAAATGACCATTATGATCAAACCCAACGGTCGTGTAAAACTACGGAGGAAAGTCGAAGAAAAGTGGTCAGTGCTTTCTCCGTGCAGCGTCCATATTGGCCCGAAGACCACATTAAAATTGATGGTATGGGGATGCATTTCGTATGACAGAGTTGGACCACTGATATTCTTGGAAGGCAGTAAGAACAGTCAGAAGTACACTGATGTGCTGGAAAACAACTTTCTGCCGTTTGTTGCCGACCGCTACCCAAACAAACGTTGGTACCTGCGAGAAGACAACGCCTCTGTTCACCGCTCGGCTCACACCGAGACCTGGAAGCGACAGCACAGAGTTCCTGTGTTTTTCTGGCCACCTCAAAGTCCAGATCTAAATCCGATCGAGAACGTGTGGCAAGTCCTCAAGACTCCAGTGAGAAAAATATTCGCCGCATCAGTACTGTCGCAGATCTGCGCTGTGCACTCACCACTTGCTGGAATCAACTGACTGTTGCCTACCTCCACTCCCTCTACGAGTCTCTCCCGAGACGCTGTCAGCATGTTTTGAGTCGGAAGGACCAGATTACCAAGTACTAGCAAGTTCAGCCCAGCCTTAAGGTAACAATAACAAGTTTTCAGCAACAGGTGCCTGTAGGAAGTCAGCGCCGGAAGTGTCGAGACAGGCTTTTGTCCCATGAGTGCAGTAGTAGTAGTGTGTTATTTTTAATCATTATTATCATTCTCATTATTATTGTTACTGTTGTTGGTTTCATCATCATTATCATCATCATCTTTATCATCTGTTATGTTGTTGTTGCTGTGGTTGTTGTTGTAATTGTTGTTGTGGTTGTTGTTGTTACTTTACTATTAATGTATTTAAATCTTTCAACTGTACGGTTTTGACCTAATAAGGGTATTGTATAACTGCTGTATGTCTCAGAGAGAGAGAGAGAGAGAGAGAGAGAGAGAGAGAGAGAACCATGTAAAATCGCTTCAACGCCTAATCTAAAAATGCGTGTTTCAGCCTTGGCAGTTGTCTGAGTCATGCACAGTTCACAGGGTATGTTCAAGGTGTGCTACATTTTCCTCCCTTTTTTCCACATTACCTTTCCCCCTAAAATTCTTTTCTTTTCTATTCCTTCTTTTTTTCTCTCATGTTTTCTCTATTTCCAACTTTCACCTTTTTTACTTTCTATCCCCCCCCCTCCCCCTCCACCCCCCCCCCCCCCCCCCCTCTCTTTTCCACAATTCTGCCGTTCCATGTCCCTTACTTTTCCTTTTCACCCTAGCTTGTCCTACCTTTCAATTATCTTTCTTTTCTTATCATGATCTTTGTTTGTATCTCTTGCTTTCGGTTGAGTCTTTGGTCTTTGCTTTGTACTTATATTTAATGTTTTCACTCCCGACCTTTTTCATTGATTTCCACTATTTTCTGTTTTCTTTTTAGCCTGTCCCTTCTTTAATATTTTTCTCACATTTGTTTTGTGTGCCTCTGAACCTTTCTCTTTTTGTATCTGCGTGGTTACTATAAATTGGATACTAGTGCATTAAATAACAATAGCACAGAAATTTGAAAAAAAAAAAAATCAAGATCAATGAATCACATTATAATGCACAATCAACAAACACTACATTATCACAAACACTAATAATGATAATTAAAATTGATAATGTGCAAAGACCTCCATGACATCAACAAAATCAAAAATAGATGAATGTTAAAGTAAGGAAACTACTCACCAAATAATCTCGAAACAAATTCATTATATGCAAACCAAAAATGATTTATTAAGCCACGAGATTATTGAATGCAGGTCAAAAGCACCGATCACATCATCAGAACGCGAGTTTATCTCACCAACAACGTAGATTTCTTCTATTCTCTCGTGGGATGGCATTCTAACACGACACAAGTGTTCGGGTGGTTTGTTTCTGTCCCAGTCATCCCGCTTATACACGATGGCCTAATCTCCGTGAAGTGAGAATTACGTTGCAGGACTTTTTATTTTATATTTCATGCGTTGACTGGCTTGGGTCTGAGTAGGGAGTTCTCTGCTGCTGCACTATCGCATTCATGCCGTAGCAAACGGTACTCCATTCGTTGCCAAAAATTAGCTCGCAGACTTCTTTCCCTTCAAGCGTGTTTTCTAAAGCTCACAAAGTTTTTATTTTCTCCTTCAAGCGTGTTTTCTAAAGAAGGCTAACCAACATTTAATTATTAAAAAAGAAAAAAAAATAGCGGGATGTAGTTTTGTTTTAGTTGTGCCTGAACGGTTCTGAGCTAATCATGAGTTTATGTGCATCCTCATGTCTCCTGTCACCTACCTGGATGGATTTGGTGATGAATGTCACGCCACCCTGACATCTCTTCCGGTGCAGTGCAATTCCGGGTAAAATCGTTTTGTGCTTCTTTCAGTACGAATGCTTTCTGTCTGTTTCTCTCTCTCTCTCTCTCTCTCTCTCTCTCTCTCTCTCTCTCTCTCTCTCTCTCTCTCTCTCTCTCTCTCTGTTTGTTCTTGGTCCTCTTATACGTATTTGCCTGGATTTGCTATGAATGAGTTCTTCCCTTTTGCCCCAGGCCTGGATGGGAAAAAAGCATTTATATCACTTACCTCATTACTCTGGTTAAAGACCATTTCGTTTGGTTTGGTTTCCTCTCTCTCTCTCTCTCTCTCTCTCTCTCTCTCTCTCTCTCTCTCTCTCTCTCTCTCTCTCTCTCTCTCCTGATTTTCCTCCTTACTTCATATATTTTTTTCTTGCCCAGAGGGCTGATGCTAAAAAGTATATTTATGCTTAATCCACTACCCTCTTAAAATAAAATTCGTTCGTTCGTTCGTTCATCTCTCTCTCTCTCTCTCTCTCTCTCTCTCTCTCTCTCTCTCTCTCTCTCTCTCTCTCTCTCTAATGACATGAACTTCGTTAATTCTGCCATGAAAAGTTCAGTGATGTCTCTTGCGTCAGTTCGCCTGTGTATTTTTTCCTGTCATCATCATCATCATCTTCATTATAATCAATATTGTTGTTGTTATATTTGTGGTTGTTGTTACTTTGCTTTATTTGATCCTCATATGTTGTTACTTTGCATAATTTGATCCTCATACTGGGCATTAACTAGATGAAAACATCGAAAAAAAAGAAAGACTTACCTACCACCCTACGGAATAACGCTTTACTTTATGTTAAAGACTGCATGACCATGCCTTGTATTGAAAATAATTTTTCAAGATATCCATGATTTGCACGTGCAAGCTGAGTCCCTTCCATGTGACAGGCCGCTTCAGAAAGCATTCGTCTCTAGATGTGCGTGCAAGCACTGTCTGTCTTAGACTTGAGAGACAAACAGAAGGCTGCGCTTATTTAGCCAATGGCATGGCGCTACCCCACTTTGAGATGGTTGGGGGTGTGCTGTTCTAAAACGTGTTTTTCTGATGTGGACAGGAGACAAGCTCTGGTTGAAGACAGCAAAGAACTTGACTTGAAGGAATCAGGTGATGACAGTACAAGTTCTAGTCAGTCATTTCTTTAAGGGTGAGAGAGCGGATTGTGATTACTGAAATGTCTATTTACCATTTTACCCTAAATTATCAACAAAAATGGACGACAGATAGCTGTAGTAGTTGACGCCTCAACAGTGATACAGAACCACCAACACGCTGAAAGCACACCATAGGGGTCTGCCCAACAATCATAGGTTATAAAACACCAGTGAGCAACTGGATAGAAGTAGACCTGCAAATGTTGGTGCCCAGCAGTATGCCAGAGTGGCTGGACTAACATGTTAACTGGAAGCAACATCGGAAGAATGAGTTCCTATATATAAACCAATCAAAGTGGACTCATGTGAGGATGTGGTGGTGGCCTGGGATGTGGAAAAACGAACGCTGCTGTGAGGGGTGCAGACATTGTTGATAAAACGCTATGATGTTGGGATGCATTAGCAGGAAACGTTAGACACCCCTGTATAGCATCCTCCATCCTACTGACACGGATGACACCCTTCGTCCTTGGACATTCCCTGCCTACAACCTATGGGTCAGATGCATATTCTTTAGGACCACAATGCAAGGCCTAATACGCCAGTGCCATAGATGACTTTTTGTGACAGCATCAAGATGGACTGGTTTGCCCAAAGGAACACCCTTGGGACTTACCAGCATAGTGGGTTCATGACAACTCCCAGAATCCCAAACCTCAGGCCACCAGTACCAGGCCCTTACATTGGGATGACCAACCATCACTCTAGAGACACCGTTACACTCTGTGATGTAGAGATGTTATGAACATCTGACCAACAAAAGCAGACAAGTGTACAGCTTCTCGCAATAATTGACCTTGACCTTATATAATTATTCTACAGAACTTGATAATTGCATTGCTGGGTTAATTGGCTCCCTGAGCCTCGAAAACATGGCTTTCATGTGTGTGTGTGTGTGTGTGTGTGTGTGTGTGTGTGTGTGTGTGTGTGTGTGTGTGTGTGTGTGTGTGTGTGTGGTTTCTTATGTTTCCAAATAATATAATGGATTGTGTTGGATTTTCATAACCAATATGTGCGTTTTTTTCAATTTAACAAATTTGGTGATTGACCTCATTCTTACTGTTGTCAAGGAAGCTGTCTTTTAAGCCATTTCTGTCTGTTCATGTTATTTTCTTCTGTTATCAAAGTTCTGAAGAAGCACTAAACCTGCTGTAATAAAACTCAGGCAGAACAATGGCATACAACCGGGGGACAAACGTAATTTTGGTGTGGATTTGTTGTTCAGGTCCGGATTAAAATTCAGATCCAGTATCTGTTTACCAATTTTCTAAAGAGCATAAAGGATGTAAGTTCTGTTGGTGAACACATGAACACTTGTGAAGTAATGTATTTTCGTGAAATATGAAAACTTTCTACTGCTAAAACCATTACATTGTGTGTTTCTTCATCTCCTTTCACAAAGAAGAGCATGGAAAGTAGTTCTTCTCATCTGTAAATGCTCTTAAGTCCTTTTAGGGCAAAATACATTTGTATGATGGAGCTATGTGCTTTTCCGAATGTTCCTCCGGTTGAATAACATATTTCGAGCCAGCATTGCAGTTGGAATTTGCGCATAAATAGTACATTTTCTTGTGATACTTCCAGACGGTCTCTAAAGCAGTGATTGCCATGGCTTCAGTGTCCTCACAACGAAGGAAGAGGGATGCTGTCACCAGCACTCGTCACGAGAAACGTCCTTTCAATGATCTGAACAATCCCCATGACGCAAAGGTGAGAGTGGAAAGGACACGGGATGACCTTCATCAAAAAAGTGATGCTCTGCGGACAGTTCGTAGGGACGGAAGTTTCTGCAGATATATAATGTGCCTGTGAAGGATGAATATAATGACAGTGATGATGATGATGATGATGATGATGACGACGACGACGACAACGACGACGACGACGATGATGATGATGATAATTATGATGATGATGATGATGATTGATGATGATGATGATGGTGTTGATGTTAATATAATGATGGTAATGGTGATGGTGATGGTGATATTTGTATAATGATGATGATGATGATGATGATGATGGTGGTGGTGGTTGTGGTGGTAATGTGATATGATGATGATGATGATGATGATGATGATGATGAAAAATCCGCCTGAAACACTGCACTGAAACAACATCAGGTAAGGTCGGCTAGAAAGCGAGGCGACTACAGGTGGGAATTGAAACAATATTTAAGAGAGAGGGGAGAGAGAGAGAGAGAGAGAGGCAGACAGACATAACCACAGACAGACAGACAGACTGATAGACGGACAGACAGACAGACAGACAAACAGAATTAGTGTGCCTCTAAAGGAAAGAATAAACAAATTACAAAATAAACACTACGCGTATTGATCCCTTTGGTCTTCTTCAGGCGAGACAAGGGAGTAAGAAAGGAGTGGACAGATATGTGAGTGAACAAAAAGGATCAATGAAGCAACTGGAGCCATAGGGGGAGGGAAGAAAGGACGACAGCTGTGACTTATACATGAGGTAAATAATGTGTCGTGTGGTAACATCTCTGTGGAGAGTACTGCAGGCTGGTATTGGCAGTGACGGTTGGGATGGATAGGTACACGCTATTTCTGGACGTTGATGCAAAGTAGGCAGCGGGTCCCTAATCTGGCAATAAGATGGGATTCCGGCATAGCGCACTGAAAGTTGTCACACCGCGATCACCAAAGCGCCAAGACCTTGACGAAGGTTGATGTTGTGCTGGGGATAGTCGAAGTGTGGAGCAACTGGTTTGGACTGATGATGGCGCACGCTAGCCAGGTGTTCAAACATGCGTGCCTCAAGTGTGCGGAATGTTTCACCAACATAGATCTTACCATACATTTCGCAATGGACAGCGAACACAATGTTGCAGCTCTGACAAGAGAATGTGCGTCTGATTTTGAGAGCCTTTAGGGCCATGTAGAAGGGTGTCTGGTTTAGTGACAGGGCTGATTTTGAAAGAGCCTTTAGGGCCATGTAGAAGGGTGTCTGGTTTAGTGACAGGGCTGATTTTGAAAGAGCCTTTAGGGCCATGTAGAAGGGTGTCTGGTTTAGTGACAGGGCAGATTATGCAATGGTTATTTACCTCATGTATAAGGTACAGCTATCTCTCCTTCTTTCATCATTGCAATCATTCCATTTGCTTATTCTATTTATTCTTTACTTAAATATTTTTCCTTTCTCATTTATTACTATGTTTTTCTTTCAGTTACACATATTCCTTCTCATACCTATTTTTTTTTTTTTCATTTGCATGTGTGAGTGTGTGTGTCAGTGAGTGAGTGAGTGTGTGTGTGTGTGTGTGTGTGTGTGTGTGTGTGTGTGTGTGTGTGTGTGTGTGTGATCCCCTCGACCCCCTTTTTCCCCTGTTTTAAAAGTACGGTCAGTTTCTTATTCATTGATCATTTTGACTGGTCTTCAGTAGCATAATCCATCAAATATTTGATGACAGGTGTTCAGGGGTTTTTTATGCGTTAGTTTAGAAGGAAAATCAAAAACGTGCGCAAATCATCAACTTTCGGCACAGTGTCATCCGACGGCCTTCTCCTTCAACCTTTGCAGTGATATGGGAATCGTCCCAGTTGCTGAAGTGACGTCCACTTGTGACGTCATCTTTCCGTGCTTTGCGAAAACATCGCGACGCCACTGCCGAATCTGCTACAGCAGAGAGTCAGCATTTGAGACAGAGATACTACCGTTATGTTTCATTTTATTCAACAATGTATCTGTAGGCAGTATCTGCAAATATCGGATGCAAATGATGTAGCTGTGTATCCCTTTCATCACTGCGCTAGAAGAAACTGTCTGCAAATAGGAGATGGGCATGTTACAGTTATATGTCTTTCTCAGCTCTACAAGAGTATAAGCGTCAATGCGAGGTGGAATAGCTACAGTTGTGTACCATTTTGAACACTGCAGTAGTAGATATTGCCTGCCAATATTAAATGGAAATGTTGTAGTCGTGTGTCTTATAGTCAACACTATAGCAACAGACATTGTCCGCATGTAAGAGAGGGAAATGTTTTGCAGTTCATTAATCCAAAGTTTAGGGTAAATCGGCTGTTTACAATTTTGGAAAGATTGTCTCTTAGGGTCCCCCCCCCCCCCCCCCCCCCCCTCTACTGCCCCTCTGTTTGTCGTCTTTTATCATGCTTGATGTATTTTAGGAGTTTTAGGAATTATTTTCAGGAGTTTATTTTCAGGAATTTATTCTGGTTCAGTATGTTGGAAACACATATTGTCTCCATCCTCTAAATTTCCCTTGTTGTGAATGCTCAGGATTTCATATTCGTTTTCTTGGTCCTTTCTCACTTCCTACCTGTGAGTCCTCATCACTGTTCTCGCTCTGACTTTCACGTATGGCATTTGCGTCCAATTCCTGAATCAAGTGACGCAACGAATCTCCTACTATACTTTCAATACGCCTGTTGTTTGATGATCTTTCCAGCTGTATGCCAGACATTTAGACCCGATTCGTCTTCCTGGGGAACACTGCAAACAAGCAGTGTTCAATCGTGCCGAATTAAACTAATTGTGCCGAATATAAACGACTGAATTAGCAAGTATTTCATCAGAGAGCAACACAGGTGGTAATTAAAAGCCGTAACACAAGACAACCATCAAGGAAACTAAAGAAGAACAGAATAAACAAATGCTATGGTGTAATTATAGAGCGCAATCATTAGAGCGGGTAAGAAGCCAACGCTGGGGCGCCCTTGTTAGTCCTGACCTAAAATCTAAATTCACAACTTGTTGAAAGTTGACCAGGTGAGGCCCGCAAAAGCTGTTGACAACAACTGTTGTGTGCTGTCGCTGACTACACATCTTTACTTTTCCCCCGCTAAGCTTCTACATGGCTTACGTGCTCTGGCACCATCTAGCTGGTTTCCTGAACACTGCATTAATATTCATGAAAATAGCGCCTACCGATCAATGGAAGACGAGAAATAATCACTCATAATAACGCTACGACAGATCTCCATTGTTGTCTGTCCTGTGCCGTATCTTTGTCAGCTTCCCTCAAATACATAAAGCCGATTTTTTCTCTTTTATTTAAACATGTGCCAACACAGTCATAAATACTGACTACACTGGAGTGTGTCTTACATCAGTGTATAGTTTTACTGAAACCAGAAAGTCATACACTATCGTAGACTGTGAGATACGTATCCTTGAATGTCCACGACACGGTGACAGAGGATGAGAGAACGTCTGTTTGTGTTTTCCCCTCTTTCAAATACAACCATAGTGGAGAGGAAAAATCAGTTTATTTCATGCGATGTACACGACAAACGAGCAAATCGTCTGGGCACACACAGTCCCTGGCGCATAGTCAATGTGTCCTCAAATCCTCCTCTCCCCCTTCTCCCGAAGAAAGAAAACAATTGTATTTGATTTTTTTAGTTGATTTTGCGAAAGCTTTTATTGATCTAAGAAAAACTTTTCTTGTGACAAAAACTTTTAAACAAAAATCTTACATTAAGATGCTACATGTCATTAATGATATGTAATCTAGCCAAGTCATGTGCACAGGTTGATAACTGGTAGTCTGATTATTTCCGTTCAAATAGCTGGGCGAAAATCATATATCCGCTACTGTTCTGCTCTTAAACCATTTACAAGCATTCACTCTAAAAAAAAAGTTTTTGAAATGAATAATATGTCATCCCTTGGTTTAGCATGTTGAAGTCTTTGTGAAAGTAACGATGAAAATGCCATTCCAAAAAAATCAATTGTTTTACGCAGACAGCACAACGATTTGAGCCCAGAGTGCTGAAGTTTAGAAAAAAAAAAGCATGGAATGCGAGGTTGCAATGTTCTGTTTTATGGAAACAAAACAATAATGTTAACAAAACCGATTTTTTTTTTTTTTTTTTTTGTTTTCTTAGACGTCAAAACAGATGCTTGCGTTCATATAATATGTATATTGGGCAAAACGTGGAAGTAGTTTCTACGATCCTGTGGTTTGGTGTGTACTTTTATTGCAATAGCAAATTCAATATTTTCCAGAAACGCGTTTATGATAAATCTTATCAGGCGATAGCAGTAATAAGAAAAGGCCCAGATGCATGTTGTCTCATGATATTCAGACAGAAATTGTCGATAAAAAAAGGTTTTGTACGCACCACTGTATGGTCGTGAAATCTGATGTCCTAATGCGTCGAACCAATTAAGCAAACTCCAACTTGTTTCTACAAGTTGATTTTCAAACTAAATAAGACAACCCTAATCAATACAGTTTATGGTGAAATGGGCCAGTTTGCACTAGAAGTGTATGGTAATGGTAAAAAATGCTTTTCTGTTTGCGAAAGCCAGCGACTTCAAATATTCTGGAATTGTCCAGCGCTGCGTACATCTACGACTTGAATCGTAAAGTGGTTGCCTGTCAAGGTATCTTTGTAAATTGTGAAAAAAAAAAAAAAAACTACCAAGCGATTTAGAGATTTCATCGTCTTGACACAATATATTTGAACTGATTTTCAACAATGCCGTAAGATCAAATTATCTCGCTGTTTGAAAGACCAAAACCCCAAATGAATGAATGACATTAATGCAAATAAATGTTTTTCATAAGTAACGGTGTTTTAATAATGAATTTCATCGAGAAAAACTACATGTTTGTACTACCAGAACAGTCATTATCACATACTAGAACATCTAATCATAGGTGACTGTGTCAAAGAAGCCAAGTTTTATATACCTGGGTGAGAGCAAATCTTTTGGGTGTGTAGTTCGAGCTGGGAGACGAGTTTCATTATGTCTTAAAATGTGATTTCTTCAATACCGTAAGAAATACTGTGATTCCTCGCTAATATAGGACAAAGCTCACGAGAGAGAGAAGAGAGAGAGAGAGAGAGAGAGAGAGAGAGAGAGAGAGAGAGAGAGAAGATAAAAAAATATTCATTTACGAGGATAATAGATAAGCACTGACGAGATTTTTTACATCCAGTCCTCGCCCTAAGTGGGGACTACAGCATGCAGTGAAATGAAATAATATAAGAAAGCAAACAAACAAGGCGGGCATGCAGTCATAGTGGAACATCAAATGAAAATCGAAGAGAAATGAAAAAAATAAATAAATAAAATAATGAAGGGAAGAAGAGAGTGGAGGGTGGGCTGGGGGATCATATGGAAATGTTCTAAAACGTACAACAATTAGCATGTGTAAAAACAGACAGTAAAATGAATATGACAAAGTACGTACAAATATGGAACACACACACACACACACACACACACACACACACACACACACACACACACACACACACACACAAACAACACACACACACACACACACACACACACACACACACACACACACACACACACACACACACACACACACGCATGCACGCATTGAGAGAGAGAGACAGACAGTGAGAGAGCGAGCGAGCAAGCGAGAGAGAGAGAGACAGACAGACAGACAGACAGACAGAGACAGAGACAGACAGCAGAGACAGAGAGAGACACAGAGAGAGTGAAAACAAGGCATAACATGTAATCATTTTTCATAAGGCGTGAAGATACGCAGAAGGTATTTAGCAAAGTGACATGGAATTAGAAAAGAAAAAAAAAGAAAGAAAGGAAGAGAGAGAGAGAGAGAGGTGGGGGTGGAAGGGAGAGGGGGAAGAACAGAAATGGGAAGAAGTAGTTAAGCACAAAATGTAATCATTCTTGACTCAGCATAAACATATGTAGGAGGTATGATAAAAAATATATATATATATTGGCATGCATAAAAAATAACCAAAATGAAAAATAAAATTAAAGAAAGAGAGAAAGGGAGAGAGGGGGAGACAAAGAGAGACAGAGACAGAGATACAGCAAGAGACAGAAAGAAACAGAGAGAGACAGAGAGAGACAGAACTGGATAGAATCATTGGAAACAATACTGGAACCGCTCATAGAGAAAATCAAGTTAAAGACAAACAGATTAATAATATGTGCAATATAAATCAGGAAAGAGCTGACTAGAAATAATGACCTATCAAATCATATACGAGCAAAATCATGATAAGGAGATGAGACAAAGAGAGCATGTACTTGAACACGTTCGTGTGCAAGAGAGAGAGAGAGAGAGAGAGAGAGAGAGAGAGAGAGAGAGAGAGAGAGAGAGAGAATAAACACGTATGGGATAACAGGAACTCACACGTCCTCGCACGTGTGCGCACTCACTTACACCTACACACACACACACACACACACACACACACACACACACACACACACACACACACACACAAGTAAAGGGGAAGTAAGGGAGCGTCGGACGAAAAATAGGAAGGAGGATCAAAAGCACAATGAGTAATCATTGTCGATGAGTAATGGGGAAAAGTGACAAGACACAACATATATAATCATTTTTCATAAGGCATGAAAATACGCGGAAGGTACGTAGCATAGTGACATGCAATTGAAAAAAAAAGGAGAGAGAGAGAGAGAGAGGGGGGGGGGGGGGGGGAGCGAGAGGGCATACACAAGAAATGGAAAGAAGTAGTAAAGCACAAAAAGTAATAACTTTTGACACGGCGGGAACACATGTAGAGGGTATGATAAAACATAGTGGCATGCGTTGAAAATAATACAATGGAAAAAGGAAAGACAGAGAGAGACAGACAGACAGACGGACAGAGAGGAGAGAGAGAGAGAGAGAGAGAAAACTGAAGAGAATCATTAAACAAGTAAAACTGAAATCACTAATGGAGAAAATCATATTAAAGACAAACATGTTAATCATAATTATGTGTCACATTCTTCAGGAAAACTCTGACCAAATATAATGAACCAAATACATATCAAATCATATAGGAAAAAAAAAATCATGATAAGTAGATCAGACAAAGAGAGCACGTACTTGAGCGCTCAGAGAGAGAGAGAGAGAGAGAGAGAAGAGAGAGAGAGAGAGAGAGAGAGAGAGAGAGAGAGAGAGAATAAGCATGTATGGGACAACAGGAAATCGCACGCCCTCGCGCGCGCACCCGCACACACCTATTCACACACACACACGCGCGCGCGCGCGCGCAGAGAGAGAGAGAGAGAGAGAGAGAGATCAACAACAACACACACACACACACACACACACACACACACACACACACACGCAAGCGCGCACGCACGCACGCAAGCGCGCGCGCACACACACACACACACACACACACACACACACACACACACACACACACACACACTCACACACACTCTCTCATACACACACACACACACACACACATAGAGAGAGAGACAGAGACAGAGAGACAGACAGACAGACAGAGAGAGGGGAGAGGGGGAGAGAGAGACACACACACATATATATATGTATGTATATATATATATAATATAAACAAAAATGCATACAAGAATACTTGATACATGAAAAGAAAGAAAAAAAATGGTTAATTACATGAAAATGGGATGATTTATGATTTGGAGATTACTTGTTGGTATTACTTATAGGTAAGGTAATTGTTTTTGAAAGTTGTACTATAAATTTGTTTGATGGATTCTGGAAGGGAGTTCCACAAAGAGGAGCCGAAGATTTGATTTAAGTAGGTCAATGCTGGGGATTCCCTTTGTTGTATTCGAGTCTCTGGCTAAATGGAAGAAAGTGAAAATGTTTATCATCAGAGCTTTCGAGGCTAGGTTTCTTCAGAAGGATTAATTTGAGCGCTTATTTATGTAGGCTTAACCATGGTTTTAGTGTGTTTGCACTTGCAGAATCCCATAGAGTCGATGCATAATCAACACAAGACTGAATATGAGCATGGAAAAAGTTTTCGTGAATGATAGTCAAGAAAGTGTTTGATTTTGGTGAGCTGATAGACTTTCTGGGAAAGTCTTTTGCATAGTAAAATTATGTGGGGATTCCAGCTGAGACTATTGTCAATTATTAGTCCTAAGACTTTATGATGAGTGACTTGTTCCACAAGAACAAATGTTTTGAAAGACTGGAAGGGTCAATATGACTGGTGTGAATTGTGATGTCATCTGCAAAGAGGTCGCATGTAGATCTCACATGTAGGGTAGGTCGTTGATGTAAATTAAGAAGAGTATCGGGCCTAAAATGGAGCCTTGTGAAACGCCATACTTAAGAGTTGTTATTGAAGAGGCAGACGTTCCCTATAAGACCTATTGTTGTCGTTTTGTGATATATAATCTTAGAAGTTTAATAAGGGCGAATTTTGATAGACCGTATACTTCCAGTTTTCGAATAAGGAGATTGTGGTCACTGACATAGAGGCTTTTTTCAAAATCAACGAATAAGACACCACAATATCTGTTGTTATTGATATTATTAAGCCACTCATCTACAAGATTGATTAATGCAGTATGGCAGGAATGTTTCTGTCAGAAATTAGACTGTCCCGGATGGAGCAAATCGTACGTGTTGAAGTGATGAAGGATGTGTTTATTTAAATGCTTTTCTAGGGGTTTGGAAAGGATAGATATGATCGATATTGGTCTGTAGTTGAAGGATCAGTATTATCACCAGATTTATGAATGGGTATAACTTTTCCTTTTTTTAACGCATTTGGAAAATAACTTTTATCTATGCACAAATTAAAGATATACGTTAACGTGTCAGCTATAACTGGAGCCAAGCGTTTCAGAATTTTGCCATCTATGTCATCTATTCTACGTGTTCCTGACTGTTTGAGATGAAGTAGGTACTGATACACCTCGTGCACAGTTATGAGTGGAATGTGTAATGTTTTTTTTTTGTTTTTTTTTTTTTTTGGTCGTGACAAAGTTGATGGAGTTCTTTAAGTTCATTAGAGCTTGAATGATCAGTAGTAACAACTGTATTTGGAATGGTAGAGAAGTTAGTGTTAAATTGTTCAGCAGAAATACCTTTGATAACAGTTGATTTTGACAAAGAACTGTTATTGTTAAGATGGTTTATTGCTTGCCAAACCAGTTTTGGATTTTGTTTGGAAGTTAATAACACGCGATAGTATTTTGTATTTTTTTTCCCTGCACTTCAAAGAGTTTATTGCATTTCATAGTAACCTTGATTCTTCTTCATAGCCGTGTTTTTTCAAAAGGTTTGTAAGGTAGCATGCCTCCTGTAATTCTTTCGTGTACCACGGTGGTTTGGGAATATGCTTTACCCTGATTGTTTTTTAACGGAGCATGTCTGTTATAGCCTTCTGTAAAAATTTCGATCCAAAAGTCAATCGCTGAATCTGGATCAGTAATATTGTATACTGAGTAAAGTTATAAAGTTCGTTAAAGCAAACAAAAATTTTGTTCGTTAAAGTTTGAGAAGCAACGATAGGTTATGGTTTAGTGGCCTGGTTTCAGGATTTGTCCACCATGTTTAGACTATGTAACACACACTGGGTAATGAACACTAGAAGAGAAGACTGGTACACAAGCTTCTAGTATGTTATTTTCATTTGAGACATAAATGTGGTCAATGATTGTCTTTGAAGTTGGTGTGACTCTGGTGGGCCGTTGAGGGTGAGATTAACGTCCTATCGGCCTGAGGCCCTTAAGGACAAGGTTACTTTAGACGTAGGTCTGCATCATTGTGGCAACTGCTATCGCCGGCAGTAGTGGGTGAGTTGCTGTTGGGGTCGTCGTATTCCTCTCTCTGAGCTCGTGTTCCTCTTGAAAGTTTGTTCAATTCTG
>CM065728.1:68479160-68531660 GCA_033310375.1 Conus canariensis | reverse complement strand
AATACTTATACAGCATCTATTCTCGGCTAGAGACCAAGCTCTAAGCACTTTACAATCCACACTCGTTTACACAACGGGCTGTCTATCTGGGTAGTGCCAACTGAAGAGCTGCCACTGGTGCTTCATTCAGTCGTTTCCCGTGTCATCCAGTCCATATCGTTCAATGTCGTTCACTCAATTTCCTTATGTGATGGTGTGGAGGGTAAGGGGTGTGCAGGTGAAGACAGGCAGATGGTGATAAGTGCAGGAACCAAGGGACAGCAGCCAGTCAAGAAGACACAGTGGACGAAGCAGAGTTTTTCTCCCTTTATTTGCCTTCCATAATAAGCTCAAACCAGAAACGCAGCCCTGGGAGCAATCTCTCTCGCACAGCACTCCGCGCACTGAGCCCTCTCTCTGCCTCTCACGCCAGTCGCTCACTGTGAACAACATGAACAAAAGCAAGAAAAACAGGAAAAGGAAAATCATATGGTATAACCCTCCATACGACGGGAACAAACATAGGGAAAGAATTCTTTAAAATCTTAACAACATCGTTCCCAAAAGAACACAAACTGTCTAAAATATTCAACAAAAACACCGTCAAACTATCATATTCATGTATGCCCAACCTTAAAAACCTAATTGATGCATCCAACAAAATGAAAACCAACACAACAAAGAAGGGTGAAGAAAGGAAATCTTGTAATTGCATCAAAAAAGAGCAGTGCCCCTTAAGCAACAAATGCCTCTACAACAATATTGTATGCCAAGCCACTGTGATATCAGAAAATGAAAAAGAAACATATATAGGAATTACTGAAAACCACTTCAAAACCAGATATGCAAACCACAAACAGTCATTCAATAAAGAAAAATACAAAAACCAAACAGAACTGAGCAAATACATTTGCAAACTTAAAGATGCAAAAATAAACTATAACATATCCTGGAAAATCATAAAAAGGGCTTCATCATATAGTAATATTTCAAAAAGATGCAACTTATGTTTAACTGAAAAATGGCTAATACTATGTAAATCACACTTAGCAACCTTAAACACTAAAACAGAAATAGTAAACAACTGCAGGCACAAATGGAAATCGTTGTTAGTGAACACACCCCAAACAACCACCTGAAAACAAAAACAAAACAAAACAAAAAAACACGTGCAACTAACCCGCACGAGTAAACAGTGACAATTGGGCCCCACACGCTATGAAACACCGGCGGTGGGTGACCCAAACATCATCCTGACGAGAGCAAGAGCTCGAAACAATATTGTAGATTTTAATATTCCTTTTAATACTTGATTTTAAACATATATATATATATATATATATAATTTTCTTTTGGCCACGTCCGGCTTAACACCATAGTTCCCAGACATCGCAAGTCTCTCGTGAAGAACGCTGTAGAAGAAGTCTTCTCCTGGGACTCACACAGTCAGGAGGAGCAGCTCGCAGAGTCCCCACAGAACTAAAGTGACGGCTCTGTCCACAACAGGAGCGACGGCTCCAACACAACAAGAGCTGCGGCTCAAACACAAGCAAGTTGTTGGTTCTGACACCACAGAAGCGACGGCCCTGGTACAGTAGAAGCGACGGCTCTGGTACGACTGGCCCAACAGGTCGCTGGTTCAAACACCTCAAGAGAGGCGGCTCTGGCTCAGCAGAAGCGGCGGCTCTGGCACAACTGGCACGTCGGGTCTCTGTCGACTCCCACGTCGACCTCTCCACACCCCAGCAGGGTGGAGACAGGGGTAGATCTTGGCTACGCCCCAGACCCGGGCGCAGTGGCACGTCTGGTCACTGTCGACTCCCACGTCGACCTCTCCACACCCCAGCAGGGTGGAGACAGGGGTAGATCTCCGGCTACGCCCAGACCCTCTAGCAGTAGCAGCCAGTTTCCGGTCACACCAGGACAACGACTTTACCTGGGGGAACTGACTGCCACAGCAACTCGTCTGGAGTCCCTCTTCAGCCACTGGGAAGCTGCACTGCCGGAACTGCTGTAGAGACTGCCTGATCGTTTCAGTTCACCTGGCTTATACAGAGCGCAGGTGAGCAGCAGTCAGGTAAACTAACCAACCGGTTTTCTGGTGAACATGTTCCGGCAGACGCGGTTGTAAAAATTTGTGACCGGACAAAAAATGGTCCGTCACAGTGTGGTGTGGTGTGATATGTCATGATGTAATGGAATGTGACGTGATGTGTTGTGATATGCTGTGGTGTGGTTTGGTGTGATGCTGTGTGATGTGATGTGATGCAATGTGATGTGGCGTAACGTTGTGAGACGTGGTATAGTGTGCTGAGAGAGAGAGACAGACAGACAGCGAGACAGACAGAGAGGGAGAGAGAGAAAGAGGGAGAGAGACACAGACAGAGAGAGAGAGAGACAGAGACACAGGGACAGACAGAGAGATAGAGAGACAGATAAGAGAGAGAGAGAGACAGACAGACAGACAGAGAGACAGGCAGAGAGAGATAGAGAGACAGTTAGAGGTAGAATGAGAGAAATACAGAGGAAGAGACAGAGAGAGAAAGACAGGCCGGCAGACAGACAGACAGAGACAAAGACAAAGAGACAGAAAGCGACAGAGACAGAGACAGGGAGAGAGAGAGAGAGAACGGGAGAGGGACACTGACAGAGAGACAGATAGTCGCAGAGAGAGAGAGAGAGAGAGAGACGGGCCTTAAGATTCGCCGATTGGTTCCGGCTAGACAGAGAGACACAGAGACAGAAAGAAGGGACAGACAGAGAGATACAGAGACAGATAAGAGAGAGACAGAGACAGACAGAGAGAGAGACAGTCAGAGACAGATAGAGAGACAGAGAGAGACAGACTGAGAGAAATAAAGAGGGAGAGACAGAGAGAGAAAGAGAGACAGACGGAGACAGAGAGAGAGAGAGACAGAGAGGGAGAGAGAAAGAGAGACAGAGACAGAGAGAGACAGAGACAGAGCGACAGGGACAGACAAAGACATACATGGACAGAGAAGAGACAGAGACATACAGAGAGAGATAGAGAGACAGAGAGAGACAGACTGAGAGAAATACAGAGAGAAAGAAAGAGACAGACAGACAGACGAGAAATAGAGACAGAGACAGGGAGAGAGACAGAGAGAGGGACATTGACAGAGAGACAGATAGTCACAGAGAGAGACAAATTTACACACACACACACACACACACACACACACACACACACACACACACACACATATATATATATATATATATATATATATATATGTTAAAAATCAAAGAATATATATATATACATATATATGTTTTAAGCTTGATTTTAGCTTTGCTTTTAATGTAACAAATGTCTCTCCAGCTGTGGTTGAGCACTCTTTTTAAAATAACGCTGATCCTTATCCCTATTCTCTTAACTGCTCCATACGTTGAGCACTTTGAATCAGCAGATTTTAAAATGGAAAAAATCAGCTTCAAACAATCCATTAAAAACATTCCGTTCGCTAAACCCCAGTGCTACACGAAGAAAATGATAGGACAGACGGAAAAATTCATCAAAAATATGAGATGGAAAGCATTTTCCTTTTTAAACCCCAACGCTAAAAAAAAGATAAAAATACATATGACTTCAAATCATAGCGAGTACCACCAGCCATTGAAGAAATGAAAACATTTGAAGATAAAATGAGAAGAATGTTAGCCAACATAGAATTCAAAAAATCAAATAATAAATTCCAAACAGCATTAGAAAAGGAAATTAAACAAATTCAAAATGATAAAAAAAATATTTGTGAAGGCGGATAAAACCAACAACTTTTACAAAATAGAACCTGAAGAGTACTCAAAACTTCTTGACAAAAATATTCAAAAAAATTACAGAAAGGCTGACAAGGCCACATATGATCACATCAGAAAGAAAGAAAAGGAACTTGTACACCAAATGGACCTAAGTGACAGAATAGAGACCACAGCAACTAAAGAAGCCTTCATTACACTTAAAGACCACAAACCTAATTTCTTGAATAATCCAACATGTAGATTGATAAAGCCTTCCAAATCTGAACTAGGGAAAATTAGTTTTAAAAAAAATCTTAGAGAAAACCATAAAAAAAACATAAAAGAAAACACTGAACTCAATCTCTGGAAAAACACATATGAAGTCATACAATGGTTCAAAAAATTTAATAAACAAAAAAATACAGTTTTTATAACATTTGACATAGTAGATTTCTACCCATCTATAGATGAGAAGCTACTAACCAAAGCTATAAAATTTGCCAACAAGTACACAGAAATATCAGGGTCAGAAATGGAAATCATTCTCCATACAAAGAAAACTCTACTGCACAGTAAAAATGAAACCTGGATTAAGAACACAAGCAGGAACTCAACTTTTGATGTTACAATGGGATAATATGATGGTGCCGAAACTTGCGAACTTGTCGGACTATTCATGTTATCCAATATTTAAAAAAACTTGGAAAACAAACTGGACTGTACAGAGATGACGGCCTTGCCGCTCTGAATGACAACCCTAGGAATATTGAAAATAAGAAAAAAGAATTGTGTAAAATTTTCCACAACCAAAACTTAAAAATTACCATAGAAGCAAACAAAAAGATAGTGAACTATTTAGACATAACGTTAGACCTCAACCAACATACATATAAACCATACAAGAAACCAGATGATACGCCTGTTTATGTAAACATCAAAAGCAATCACCCACCCTCCATACTGAAAACAATACCCAGAAGCATAAATAAAAGACTATCCAATTTGTCATGTAACGAAACAGTATTCAACAATGCTACAGCTGAATACCAAGAGGCATTACATAAAAGTGGCTACAATTATGAACTACCATACGATCCAGACAATGATACAAAAAGATGCAGAAAGAACAGGAAAAGGAAAATCATATGGTACAATCCCCCATATGATGCAAGAGTCAAAACAAACGTAGGGAAAGAATTCTTTAAAATCTTGACATCATCTTTCCCTAAAGACCACAAATTATTTAAGATATTCAACAAAAACAACATCAAATTATCATATTCATGTATGCCGAATCTTAAAAATGCCATTGATTCAGCAAATAAAATGAAAAGCAGCACAGAGAAAAATGAGGGTGACGAAAGGAAATCTTGCAACTGTACCAAAAAAGAACAGTGTCCCTTAAGCAACAAACGCCTTTACAACATTATTGTGTACCAAGCCACTGTAACATCAGAGAACGCAGAAGAAACATATGTAGGTATCACTGAAAACCAATTCAAAACTAGATATGCAAACCATAAACAATCATTCAATAAAGAAAGATATAAAAACCAAACAGAACTGAGTAAATACATTTGGAAACTTAAAGATAAAAACACAGACTACAACATATCTTGGAAAATCTTAAAAAGAGCAGCACCATACAATAACATTTCAAAAAGATGTAATCTATGCCTAACAGAGAAATACATTATACTATGTAAACCACAATTAGCAACTTTAAATATTAGAACAGAAATGGTTAACAATTGCAGACACAGATGGAAGTTTTTATCAGCGAACAAAATCAAAAACACCTGAGAAGCACATGCAGCACGGGGAGGGAAAAAAAAACAACAGCAAGCTATATATATAATATATATAAAACACTGGAAGCACAAGCCCACTACACCCTGACGACCGCACAACGCGTGAAACAGTTCTGTAGGTGTTTTAAGCTTGATTTTAGCTTTGCTTTTAATGTAACAAATGTCGCTCCCACTGTGGTTGAGCGCTCTTTTTAAAATAACGCTGATCCTTATCACTATTCTCTCTCTCTCTCTCTCTCTCTCTCTCTCTCTCTCTCTTCTCTATATATATATATATATATATATATATATATTGTTCAGCATTATATATATATATAAAATGTGTGTGTGTGTGTGTGTGTGTGTGTGTGTGTGTGTAGATATATATTATGTATGTATATATATATATATATATATATATAGTGTGTGTGTGTGTGTGTGTGTGTAATAGAGAGAGAGAGAGAGAGAGAGAGAGAGAGAGAGAGAGAGAGAGAGAGACTAGCCTCAGGATTCGCCGACTGGCTCCTTCTAGTGGTGGCTGTCACCATTAATTAAATGACAGATGGGAGTCATCAACACGCCCAGGTCACCGGGGTCAAGTTGTGAGTGTCAGTCGCAGGTCAACGGTCAAGGACGTTTTTTTTTCCGTTTGTCCTCTCAAACGAAGAGTAACTCCACAAACAGCACGCCGGTGAAAGAGAGTTGGGGCAGCGATGTTCATGTGGTCCCGACAGATACCGGAGGGATAAAGTGTTGTGGGCATCTTTGCGAACTGGAATAATTGACTTTATTACGTCAACATTAACCAGCACGGTAAGGTGTTATATTTTTCTTTCCCGCTTTATCGTTGAACTAAATTTCATTTGTACGGTTAGAAACCTTTCTATGGGTAACAGTTGGAAACGGATATAACGCATTATTTTACCTAGAATGGCTACCAGACATAATGGCTACCAGACCTATAGTGTTCAGTTAAAAAAAAAAAAGACAAACGAACAAAAACCGGGCTAAGCACGTTAGGAATTCTATGGTCTTACTCCTTTTGGTGCATACATCTCTTGAGTGGGTTTCATTTGGTTGGCTGGTTGGTTGTTTGGTTGGTTGGTTGGTTGGTTGGATGGTTGGTTGGTTGGATGGTTGGTTGGTTGATTGGTTGGTTGGTTAGTTGGTTGGTTTTATAAATGCTGACTTTAAAAATGCAGTCACAATGAAAAAAAAAAAAAAAAAAAACACGACCAAAATTCATTTCGTATGTTTTGCGGAAACTCGCATTTGAGGACAGAAAAGGAAGAACATATCGGATGAGATAAGTTATCTATTCCCCTGTTGCTGATGACGATAATGATGAAATGACCGTGTTAGCATGCAAACAAAAGAATGCATCGTAGATAAAGGAAAGATTTCCTTTTCTAACTCCCAGCTCCGTAGAAAGGCTTCTCTCCGTCAAACACCAAGAATGCTTTTGGTTCCAGAAGATATTGAGAACTCTTTAACATGAACGCAGCACTTCAATGCTGTTAAATGCTCTACCGGAGGAAAGGGACCGAGGTATAACTTTTGACACAACTGTCTTTTGATCCTCGCACTCAGAGAGTGATGAATGAGGCTAACCTCCTGTCATGTATCTTAAGAGTTTGATTTTTTCTTCTTGTTTAACAAAGATGTCTCACATAGATTGCATAATTCTTTTGTGTGGCCTCATATGCTAATGCAATCATAGCGGTCATCTTTCGTTAAACGATAGTCCTGCTCATACAAAGGGAAAAAGACCTGCTATCCCAGAAAGATTAAAACAATGGAAAAATGAATGGTAGTCAGAAAGGTTAAGATACTTGCATCTCCCCTCTGTGTAAGGAAGAAGGGTCAGAGGAGATCTTATCTGAACTTACATGATTTTTTAATGCTGCTGAAGACATTTCAATCATTCTTTCCTCTCAGTTCCACAGTTTACAGCACATGAAACTCGGTAAGCATAATTCATGGCGAACGCTATCAGACAGACAAACGAACATTGTCTTTGTTCTCTTAGAGTTGCTAAATATTGAAATTAACTTGATGATCACTTCTCATTTCCACAAAATATACACAGTTTAAAGAATCTTTTGGACACAGTTTCTAAATAACGGAAGAACTGGCTCTGACTCTGATCTCTCTCTCTCTCTCTCTCTCTCTCTCTCTCTCTCTCTCTCTCTCTCTCTCTCTCTCTCTTCTTCATATAGGTGTGTGTGTGTGTGTGTGTGTGTGTGTGTGTGTGTCTGTGTCTGTGTCTGTGTGTCTGTGTGTTGGTTATGGGAAATCAGAAGTAAGTAGAGGAACGAAAGTAGAGCGAGCACGAAAGCAGGCACAGCAACTTTCATAAAACAAGTAGATATCCATCCATTTTTTGACCGATCGATGTACTTTATTGTTCCTGTCCATTCTTTTGAATTAAATGATACAGTTCTGGTTTCTTTTGCACACTATGAAGACTACGCAAAGCATTCACTGTGTCAGTATTTAAAATGAAAGATGTAGAGTTGTATAGTGCGTGCGTGCGTGCGTGCGTGCGTGCGTGTGTGTGTGTGTGTGTGTGTGTGGAGAGAGAGAGAGAGAGAGAAGAGAGAGAGAGAGATTTGGGTTTCCCGACTCGCTGAGTCTTGAGACATTTTCTGTAGAAAGCCGTTCACAGGACAGCTATCTACAGGAGGCTGAACTGCGCCTTCCCCGCCCCTTTCTCCCTCCACACTCCGCCCTTCCACTCCCCCAGAGAGAGAGAGAGAGAGAGAGAGAGAGAGAGAGAGTATTGTGCGACAGTTCCCCACCAACATCCACTGGTCTCTATGCTCAGGCTCTCCCAACACGCTTTAGCCGTTCCTCTTTCCCCACCATTTTAGTCCTATCCCCTTCCTCTGAAACCCTTACACCCTGCCCCCTTTGTTCCCTGCCTCCACTTCTGTCCCCCCCCCCCCCCCCCCCCCTTTTCCATCCAGTCTCTCTCTCCTCTGTTCACACACACACGCACAAACATCGACGTGGTCGACCTGCCTGCGAGTCCAACATCCACCACACACACACACACACGCACAGAGAGAGAGAGAGAGAGAGAGAGAGAGAGAGAGAGAGAGAGAGAGAGAGCTCTCAAAACTCAAACTCAAGTACTTTAATTGCAAAGGTCACCGACCTATCTGCAATGAGGTCAAGAACAAAAGTCGACCACACACGCGCTCGGCGCATGTACTGAAACTTATTAAAGAAAATATTTGCATAACGACATGTTTCTTCTTGAAATTACTCTGGTATTTGCGTTAAGTGACAGCAGTTCTTCTCTTCGTTTTAGTGCTTTAGATATGGACATAGCTACAGAGCCAGTTACAATGCTCTTTTCACTTTCCAGTAAAAGAAACAATGACACTTGATGAACAGAAAGAGAGAGAGAGAGAGACAGACACACAGACAGACAGACACAGACACAGAGAGACAGAGAGTGAAGTAATAACGTAGTTTAAATATTAGATACGATTGGTGACAGCCACACACACACACACACACACACACACACACACACACACACACACACACACACAGAGTAATAGAGTGGTTTAAATACTGGACACAATTGTGAGCTTAGGTTGCGGTATATGCACCGTTTGAAGTAGACAACTGTAATTAAAAACCGATTGGAAAGAAAAATGTACCAGAAAATGACTTCTGAATTTTTTTTAAAAATTAAATACATATTTTATTACAAAACATAAGAACAAAATACAAGTTAGGAATACAAAACGCAAAACGCATACTTATCGCAGTAAGACAATTACAACAACAGCAAAATATACATCATCATCATCATCACCATCATCATCATTATCATCTTCATCATCGACATCTTCAACATAATCACCTTGCTACTACTCTGAATACTAATACCATCAATAGAACTATTACTACCACCACAACTACTATTGTTATTACTTCTACTACTATCAAAGTGATAACGGTCACTTAATAAACACTGTATGCGTTTGCTCTTAATCTTATCATAGGCATATATAGACACACTAATAACCACAAAGGGTAAACACAAAAAGAATAATAGTTAAATAAATGAAAACAAAATGACTGAACCGAACAAATAAATTAATCAAACAGGGAAAACAAAGCAACTGACCGTTGTCATGTTATTTGGAAACCTTGCCAGAAAACAAAATGCATTAATCCAATAAAAAAGAATATGGGAGCCACTGTGTAACGAACTTTGTGAGGGACATTTGAAGACATGCAGCATACTTTTCTATTTCATATCTTGCTTTCAAATACACGATGAAAACTTGATATAATGGCAAATCTTTTTCATATTTACATTTGTAAATATAGAATTTGGCATGTAACAGGATTAAGTCAAATGTTTTATCTGATCTAAAATCATTGTCACAACCAAACAGGACAATATTTTCATTCAATAGCAGATTCATAGCTTCGCATTTTCTATTCATTTCATTTTGAAATTCTTGCCAAAAAGTTTGAACATGAGGGCAGTACCAAAATAAATGTTGAATTTTTTTCTGTTTGTCTCTTACAAAAAGAACATTTTTCTGAATTTTCAATGCCCATGTTTTTCAAAACAGTATTGGTTGCTAGTATCCTATTGTTAATTGTAACCTGAAACCATCTTAACTTAATATCTTTTATCTGTTGGATTTTCTGAAAAGTTTTAGCCCAGCTGACATCCTTCGGTAATCTTTCATTCCATTTATTGCAAAAAGTTGGCTCTAGAGTGTCTTGATTCAATAGATCATAATAAAGTGAGGCTCCTCTTGAAACTGAACATATCACAGACATTAGTTTACTTGACTCACCTTCTTCATAACATGTTATTTCTACTCCAGCTTCTCTCGAATACTTTTTCACAGCACTAATGTAACTGTTATATGTTACAAAATCTGTATTGATGTTATACCTATCAACAAAGGACTGGAAACTCAAAAAATCACCATTTTCGTCTAAAAGATTCCGTACGCAGAATACACCATTTTCTATCCAGTTTTTATGAAATTTAGATTTGCCCCCAATCATCAAGTTCCTATTACAAAATAAAGGCTCTAAACAGAATTCATCTGCAGTTTTGACACCAACAATCTCATCTATTTCTTTATATACTTTGAATACATCTCTCCAGAAATTATTTAACTTATCCTGTCCAGACAAATCAGCACCTAATTTATGAATAATTTCTGCCTTGTAATATAATGAGCAGAGTATGTTTTTCCAACTATGGTTACTTGATGAAAGTTTCCGAATCCAAGTTAATTTTAATGCATTTATTTGCTTCCATATGTTTGGTATTCCTATACCCCCATACTGTATATTTTTTACAGATGTTTTTCGCTTAATTTTATCTCTCTTTTTTTTTACCCCATACAAATTTAAATGTAAATTTCTAAATTTCATCAATTATGTAGTCTGGTGGGTTCGGTAGTAGCATCCATAAATGTGTTAGTTTTGACAAGATCAGGGATTTAAGTACTGCTACTCTGCCAAGAGGTGTTATCTGCCTTTTTAGCCAAGTTTTGTACCATGTTTTTATCTCTGCAAATTTTTCTTCGAGATTCATAGTTTCACAATTTTTTAAATCACTCGTAAACCAGATACCCAAAATTTTAAATTTAGGAGGGTTCCATTTGATGTTTAAATGTGGCATACACTTAACGGGCGAGTTTCGTTTACTTCCTAACCATACTGCATTCGTTTTTCCGCATTTAGTAAGAGTCCAGATACTCTTCCTAATTTTTCAAGAACCATAATCGATTCTTCGAATGATTTTCGATCGCCTTCTTGTAAAAGTTCAGTATCATCTGCATACTGTGATATTTTATTCTCAGTATTAGCTATTTTAATTCCTTTTATGTCTTCATTTTGTCTAATCATGTTTGCTAAGATTTCAACACAAATAACAAATAAATATGGCAAGACTGGATCCCCTTGGCGACATCCTCTCTCAACAGGAAACCAACCAGCTAGTTTTCCATTAACTGAAACAGTTGACTTAATATTTGTGTAGAATGTTTTTATCCATTGACAGAAACTTGGACCAAAGCCAAAGGCATGTAATACCTTAAACATGAAATCATAGCTTACACTGTCAAACGCTTTTTCAGAGTCTAAACATAAAAGTATCCCAGGTTTTTGGGATATAATCATATAATCAAGTATATAATAAATAAGACGAATGTTATCTCCCAAATATCTGTTTGGAATAAAACCAGTCTGGTCTTCATTGATGATAGAGGGAAGCACACATTTAATAGGTTGGCTATACATGTAGATCCTATTTTATACACAGTGTTCAAAAGCGAAATTGGTCTCCAATTTTTTATTCGGTCTTTAGGCTTGTCCCCTTTGGAATGCATACGATAATGCCTTCTTTTTGCGTCGAAGATAGTTCCTTTCTATCGAATCCATCGTTAAGCGCTCTTACAACATATGGACCAAGTTGTAACCAGAAACATTTGAAGAGTTCTGCTGTGAAGCCATCGCTACCAGGACTGTTCATATTACGCATGTGTTTAAGAGCAACACCGGCTTCTTCTAAAGTAATTTTGCCTTCCAAAGAACTTACCTGACTCTCAGTTAGTACTGGTAAATTATTTACTAAATCTAGAATTTCACAAGATTCAATATCTCTTTTAGAATATAATTTTTGATAGAACTTATTAACTTCTTCGGCAATTTCATCACTATCACTTAAAATAGATCCATTATCCAGCGTAAGTTTCGTAATATTTTTACAAACGTAATTCCGCTTTTCAAGTCCACAAACATAATTTGTTATTTTTTCCCCTTCTGCGACCCACCTCGCCCTTGAACGCAGCAACACACCCTCCATCTTCTTTTCCCGAAGTGTAATCAACTCTTGTTTATAACTTTCAAGTTCACGTCCTTCTTCTTCAGATAATACCACTTTCTTTTCAAGTAAAGAAATATTACTTTCGAGATGTTTCTGTTTTTCTGTGTCCTTCCGTTTCTTCATCGTTGCGTATGATATAGTTTTGCCTCTAATTTTCATAAGTAATGTATCCAAATAAAGTTGATCAGAAATAACAAACTGGATTTCTGATTTAGGAATCTGAGCCAACCCACAGCGACAATATGGTAGAGCTGCATATTCCTCAATAACTGTTTGAATTACTTGATTTATGTCTTCTATGTAATTGGTGTCTTTCAACAATGAACTATTGAATTTCCATAATAGATTTCTTTTTATCCTCTACCTTGCTCTAGAGTTATTAGAATTAAGGAGTGGTCAGATCGATATCCTGGTAGAATATCTTCGTCTGTTCCATGATTACATAACCAGTCGGAAATAAGAAAGAAATCTAAACGGCTCTGCTGACATAGGTTATTTCTCCTCCAAGTATACCTTCGTAATTCGGGATTTAAGTCACGCCAGATGTCAGTTAAGTCTAGGCTGTCCGTCATGTTTTCTATTTGCTCTTGTGCTTTAGGATTACTGTTATGTCTGTAATTATAACAGTCCAAGGAGTAATCACGGTACCAAATTCCAATCACCTCCAATAATGACATTTTCAGCTCCAACTTCTCTAATGTGTTCTTCCAACTCCACTTAAAACTCAGGCTCATCACGATTGGGCCCGTAAATACTAACAATAAGACATTCTTTATCCATTATTTTAATGGATGCAAAAATATAATTACCTGCCGTGTCTTTATAAACTTTTCTTAAGTGAAAGTAAAAATTATTATTGAACAAAATAGCTACGCCCCTTGAATGTGAATTATGAGACGCAAATTAGCATTTGTAACCCCACTCTGAACGAATATAATTCTCTAACTTCGGTTTGAAATGAGTATCCTGCAACAAATATACTGAGTATGCTTTCCCCCTTAAACAGTTAAACACGTCTCTTTGCTTTTGTGGGTTGGCTAGACCCTGACAATTCATGGATGTAATTGTTACTTTGTTACTCATATTGACAGCTAAATTTAACATGAGTCATACCAACATATGGACACATTACCATGCTGACATATAACACCGAACCAAAATGAAAACGAAAATCTGAGCAAATCGCGTTCAAGTCCATAACAACAGTTGCTCCACAGAGGTAATTTCTAGCCATATGCAGATCGGAGCTTTTTACATGACCATGCACAACGGCACACTCCAAAAACAGACTCAAGATATCCGAAACATATAGGCTCAAAAAAACTGGTAAGTTTTCATAAAAAGAAAAGATGAATACACAAGACATGCACATACACATACATAGAAACATAATAAAATAAAGTTTCTAGGTAGATCTGTCTCTGGCAGAGAAAGAAACAAACGGAGAAATAAAATGAAAAAGAACATTCCTTCTTTCTTTCCATCTTCAGCTGAGCACGTGCTCCCCCGTGCAAAGAGAAAGACAAAAGAAGAAGAAGAAGAAGAAGAAGAAGAAGAAAGCGTGTCAACATCAGGGGATTTCCACTTAAAAGTATTGCCTCAACAACCTACCAACTGTTAATCCACTGTCGTCCATTACAAAAAACCGACACACATACTCTTATAATGTTCACTGTTTCACACACACACACACACACACGCGCGCGCGCGCGCGCGCGCGCGCGCACAGGAAAACGCACACCCACACAAACATATCAACCACACACACACACACACACACACACACACACACACCACACACACACACACAAATTTCCCCCTCTCCTCCACATATATGCTCATTTGTCCGCAGATATGCGCACACGCATGCACGCACCCCACACACACACACACACACACAACACACACACACACACACACACACACACACACGCACGCACACGCACACACACACACACACACACAAACGCGCGCGCAGAAAAACGCACACCCACACAAACACAAACATATATAATCATTCAATCACACACACACACACACACACACACACACACACACACACACACACACACACACACACACAGTACAGCATAATCAATCAGAAACACCATTCATTACACATATTCTATCATATACCAACAAGGAAATTTGTTTTGAAGCCAACATGACACCATCTTGTTTCACAAACATACACAGAAAGAAAATATTGAAACTGACAAATCATAGTGTGAAATAAATGTATTTCACACAACAAGTCACAGAAAATGGGCATCTCTGTAGAATAAAATACCTTCCGTTTTATAAGAAAAACATTTCCATTGCATTGACGCCATTCTCTCTCTCTCTCCCTCCCCCCCTCTCTCTCTCTCTCTCTCCACACACACACACACACACACACACACACACACACACACACACACACCACACACAGGCACGCTCTAGCGAGCACTCGCACACGCTTCCCCTTCACCGACCCTCTCTGCTTCCTACCCCCTACCCCTGCCACATCCGCACAGGCGTACACACACGCACGCGCGCGCACGCGCGCGCGCGCGCACACACACACACACACACACACACACACAGGTGCAAGCACATACACTCATATTTTCACTGACATTCACCTTCCCCCCCCCCCCCCCCCTCCCCCTCCCCCTCTCTCTCTTTTGAAGGAAAAATAAATCGAGATTCTGGCAAACAAATGCATGGGAAATGAAGGAAAAAATAAGCTGTTACATCGTGAAAAAAAAAGAAAACAAAATCAGGGATGGCCTTTAACTAGTATTAAAGTCTGTTGGTAAACGGGAGTCGCAAAGGGAGATGGGCACAAAGGAGAATTTTCCCAAACCACGTTCTCCCCACGACTCTGCACCATCCACCTCGTGTATACCATATCAGTCTCTACACATTTTAAGTCAAACTGAACCATAAGAACTTGTATCCGTTAAGACACAATGAAATTGCTATAGGAGCCGAGAACAGCAATCATCTTCACCATCACCAGTACCATCATCATCATCATCATCATCATAATCATCGTCACCATCACTATTCTCATAATAATAATAGTAATAACAATAATAATGGAAAACTTTCGTCAAAAATGTCCTACACATGTCAACTCAATATTGTTGCTATATTTTCAATAGACATTTCAACTCAATATTGTTGCTATATTTTCAACAAAGTATGTTTTTCTGATAGTATTTATTTATATTTCGGCCTCTGAATCCCTATCAACCACAATCTTATGAACAGAACAAAAGACTGCAACATAATAAATTAAGGATAAAAAGGAGAGGAACAAGAGAAAAAAAGGAAAGGAATGAGAGAGAGAGAGAGAGAGAGAGAGAGAGAGAGAGAGAGAGAGAGAGAGAGAGAGAAGACAACCAACACAATAAAGTGGGCCATCTGTCCGTGCCAAGGGAACAGTGGGAAAAACATCAAACAAAAAAGCCATGACAGGTATTTTTTTTTCCAAACAAAGAAAGAAAAAAAAAAAAAGAAAGAAAAAGGGAAAAATATTCCACGTATACAGAAAACATAAGAAATTAGAAGACGGAGGTAGGTAGAAGGTGGCGATATCAATCACAAAAAGCCCTGTAACTAAAATGCTCAGGCCCAAAGTAACAGGAGAGAGAGAGAGAGAGAGAGAGAGAGAGAGAGAGAGAGAGAGAGAGAGAGAGAGAGAGAGGAATGACAAAACAGCTAATGTAATGAAAGAGACCATCTCCCCATGTCAAGGAGAACAATTAGGTGAGTACGACATCAAACTAGAAAAGCCATGAAAAGGAAAAAAAAAAAAAAGAAAAAAAGAAAAAGAAAAAGAAAACCAACTTATGCAAAAAAAATGACAAAAGGCATTAAAGCAGTGGGGGCGGAAGGAGGCAATATCAAGAGAGAGAGAGAGAGTGAAAGAGAGAGAGAAAGAGAGAGAGAGAGAGAGAGAGGGGGACAGACAGACAGACAAACAGACAGACTGACTGACTGACCGATTGATTGACTGACCGACCGACCGACCGACCGACTGATCGCACATTCATAGAATTGAAAAACGATGCAAAAAAACAAAAACAAACAAAAAAAACTACAATTTCATTACACTATCTTAAACTTTCACATGGATTTATACTTAACTGATAGTAATCTCTGTCAACAGGGGTAGTCTACCAAGTGAAAGAAACACAGAGGAATTCGTTCTCATATCCTCCACCCTTTCCCAGACTATTCGTTTAATTCACTTTTACTGTGGATTGGCCGCGCCACCACAGGCTAGAGAGGACAATCCACCGACGGGGAGTAACCCAACGAATAGTTCAGATTCTTCCTTCTGTCAATTAGCGGTCTTTTTTCCATGTCAGATTCATTGAGCCTCCCCCCGTCAGCGTAAATCACCCTCCCCAACCCCACAGCCGCGCAGCCACTGCCTGTGTAATATTGGCTTTTGGACAGAGTACAATTTCAGAATTTAAGAAAAAGGTAATAAGAACTGAAATCATTTTAAACCAAACATTTGCAATGAAACCATTATGATAAACAGCAACAACAGCAACACAATGACACCAACAGCAACAACAACGAAAAAGATAGCTACAACAATACAATCATCATCATCATCTTCATCACCATCATCACCATTCTCATTACAATAGTTCCTGTCAAAATGGCGCGGGTGTTAACATCTATCAGCAATGTTCATATTTACTAGAAACAGATTTAAAAAGAAACAAAAAAGAAATTGTTAAAGAGACGATGGAAAAGAGAGAGAGAGAGAGAGAGAGAGAGAGAGAGAGAGAGAGAGAGAGAGAGAGAGAGAGAGAGAGAATTTTCTCAAGCTAACAATCTACTAAACATAGATCATCGCGCCCACACAGTGCATACTCTGCGTACACCGTTTAACATTCATAACAGGCTACAAATAACAAAAATTCCAGTTTCCCTTTGACATGGTCACATTTCTGTGGGAATAATGTAGAGCCAGACAGAAATAGAGATCGGAGAAAGACAAATGGGGACATGCATTTCGAAAGCACTTGCAAGAGAGAGAGAGAGAGAGGGGAGAGAGAGAGAGAGAGAGAGACACACACACACACACACACACACACACACACACACACACACACACACACACACACAGAGAACCTGCGCATGCAACGGTTGACCTCCCCCAAATAGCTTTGCGCTCGAACATCGGCAACCCCTCCCCCTCCCTCGGCCCGCCCCTTAACAGCGCTTCCTTCCTGCTACCTGAAGACGAGCGGGAAAAAAAAAAGAAGAAAACTATCCAAAGGGACGGGGCCCAACCGAGGAGCGGCCAACAACTTCTCATGTTCATCAAATTAGCATCATGGACACGATCGGCCACCATCCCGCCTGTCCGCCCACAAACCGACAGAGAATTGAATCGCGCGACGGCGTCTGACCACCACAAAACCAGCTGACATGCTTTCTACATACAATCTAAGCAAATTTGAACAAATAGGCAGACCGGAAACATACAAAACATTATCTGCATTACATCTTATTTATGTACATTTAGACTTTTTTTGTGCATCATTTCATTACATTATCTACATTGTTTTAAATTATTACATACCCCGTAACGATAAAAGAACAGAAAAACAGAGAAACAAGATGAATTACTTATCTCACACGTTGTTTACACATTAGGTCCAACAGGCATTTCTCTTCTGAAAATCACATCGATGTTGTCACCGTATTTCAGTCTCACAGTTTTATTATTTTTCAGTTTGGCGAACACTTTTCCTTGTGATGACCATGTCGCCAGCGTGTAAGAGTGTCTGTAGGCCTCCCGGGATAACTTGTAATTAGCAGGTGTGAGGTCCTCATCCACAGACACTCCTTTACTCTTCAGTTTTCTCCGGTTGGACAGAACACTGTCTTTTAACTTCCGAGACAGGAACCGCACAATTATGGGGCGTTTCTTTCCGGACACGACAGGGCCGGTGCGATGGGGCGCCTCCAGATCCGCTTCCGTCGTCGTGACGCCGATCAGGTCGGTGAAGATCTGGCAGCATTTCTTGGTGCAGTCCTCGGCCGTCTCCCCATCCTACTCCGCCACGTTGTAGACCCTCAGATTCCAGCGCCGGTCGTATTGCTGCTGATCGTTCAAGTCACTCGACACTTGCTGTGTGCGCTGTTCTTGCTTCCTCAGCTGTTCCCTTAACTCTGTTTTCTGCTCTGGTGGCTACAAGTTCAGTCCTAAGAGTGTCCGTCTCCTTCTGCGTTTCAAAAAAACTTTCCTTCCAACACCTCCAGCTTTGTATTTAGGCTAGCTATCAGCTTTTCCATGTCTGACTTGTATTGTTTTATATCGTCTTTAGTAGCTAACATTTGATATTGAATCTTCAGTTCTTCAACAGCTGCTTGAAGTGCCATAATGCGTTCGTCCTCTTCTTCAAAAGAATCGGATGCCGGACGCAGAACAGTCTTTTTATCTTGTTTACTTTTCTCACTCACTGGACTTTTGAATATTTTGACTATGTCAAAATGCTAAGTATAGAGAGGGCTTAATATCGGAATTCAAGGACAACATCATTTCATGATAACAACTGAAGTGGATTTCAAAGATTGAAAACTGCGATAAATCCATGTAGCGTTAGTCTTTCAAATTTTGACACTTTAATGGCAAACACAAGAATGAGAAAACACACTGAAAGTTTATCTCAGGAGTGCATGGCCTTCTCAACAGAAAATATGTGTTTATAAATGGAGAAGCCGCTACAAAATGCGCGTTATGCGGTCAGAATATTCAAGTCCAGTTTCGTTTCATGTGTGGGCTCTCTTCAGAAACCTTACCGAAAAAGAATTGTTCTTTAACTTGACACTGTCCCGCCACCTATTAATAGTATTATGTTTCTTTTATATACAGCCAACAAAGTAACTGTTTTCTGTTTGTGAATATAAAGATAAAGCTACGAATGTGGGGGAGGTGAGGGCACAGACATTAGAACTAATGATACTAATAAGTTTGTTTGAAAGTATGGATTTTTATTCCTTTTCGCTTAGTTTTTAATTCTTTTATTTTATTTTATTTTTTTCATTTTTTTATTTTTGGGGGGAGCTCTGGGTGACCTTCAGTTTAAAGTATGTGCGTGGGTGTACGCCTGTGCGTGTTTGTGTGTGTGGGGTGGGGTAGGGGTGGTGGTGGGTGAGAAGGTATGGTGGAAAAGAGGGATGGGGTTGGGCAGGTGGGGGCTACATGAGGAGGCAGGTAGAGGGGGACATTAAGGATCTGGGACTGTGGAACACAGCGTGTCATGAGCTGATAATGAATGTTCTCCCAGTTTTCCCATACAAAAAAAGTCTTATTTTCTTCTACCCCTCTCTGGTCTCTTTGACAGTCGGCCGAATTGTGATGCTCACCGCGTGGTTTTGAGAATACCACAAAATTATAGGTGGAGATCTATGTTGGAAAATGCGGGCAGATTCCCAGAAGCGCAGCCGACCGAAAGTTCTCATCCAGCAATCGAAAGGCAACGCTGGACGGACATTGTTTAAAAGGGCTTTCTTGAGAATACAGAACTCCACAGGCTCTCATTGCAGTCTGTGAAGGATGTAATGATTTTAACGTTCCCTTTTTTTTCATCCTGTCTTTTTGCCCCCACCCCACCCCCACCCCCACACACCCTCCCTTTTCAGTCCCCTACTTTTGGAATGCACGTGAATTCATTTTCATTGTGACCGATAATTTCTTTGCCGGCACTTGTTTTCTTTCCCATGATTATTTTCATTGTTTTTGTGCCTTCTTGCCCTGCCTGAAAAGACAAAAAAAGAGCAACTAGTCGGGATTTTTTTTTTTTACTCTACTGCTTGTCACGTTCATTTGATGGCTTAATCTTTCAACATGCATTTTCATATTTTAAGGTACTATCCATAAGGGAAGCATGTGAAAATAGGCTAATCAGTTGTTCTCGCTGTTTCACAGATAATCACTGTTTCCCTTGTTTGTTTGCTTGGTTTTTTTTTTCAAAGTAAGGCAATGATGCCTGGAAAATCAATTATTTCTGGTCTTGTCCATGTTTGACCTGCTTTCTCCGAGTCTTTTTTTTCTGGCTTTTGACATTGTGTGCCCTTCTTCCCGAGACACCGTCCAACAGGTGAAGTGTGGATTTCTCAGGAACCAGTTGCAAAGGAGACGGATGGTGGACGGATAGACAGCAACGAAGGCGATGTTTGAACAACCCAGTTCCTGATTTAGCTTTTTTTTCTGTTGAAAACGTTCCTCATCTTCGACACAAATCATGCGAACGATCATCAACACAGGGAAAGACTGGCTAATCATCATGTACACATTACCAGTGTGTATGCACTTTCGAATAATTGAGAAAACACCAATGATGACTGCATTCACTGTTAGCATTGTTCTTATATATATATATATATAATATATATATATATATATATATATATATATATATATATATATATATATATATTATATATGCTTGGAACCACCTGGCCTGTACCTTGATGGCCATGTGAAAGGAAATGGCGAGAAACAACTTTCACACACAATGAGAATTCTCAAAACAGTCCGACTACGCTATAAATACTCGACTTTTTAAGCAAGGCCTTGGCGCATTAATTTTTGGCGCGCAGCCTGTGCGTACCGACACCCACTGGGTGGTGGTGGATCGGTCCTCTGGTGCTAAAAACAGTCAGAGTGGAAGAGACTGTTCTCGCATCGCAGCGTGCGTGGTATTCGCTCCTTCAGCGATTTAACAAGTCGCTATCTCTCTCTCTCTCTCTCTCTCTCTCTCTCTCTCTCTGAGCGTGTGCGTGTGTACGAGTGTGTGTGTTGTGTTGTGTTGGATATGTACATTTATATATATATATATATATATATATTTGTGGTGTGTGGTGTGTGTGTGTGTGTGTGTGTGTGTGTGTGTATAGAGAGAGAGAGAGAGAGACACACACACACACACACCACACACACACACGTGTGTGTGTGTGTGTTGTGTGTGTGTGTGTGTGTGTGTGTGTGTGTCTCTCTCTCTCTCTCTCTCTCTCTCTCTCTATATATATATATATATGTGTGTGTGTGTGTGTGTGTGTGTGTGTGTGTGTGTGTGTGTGTGCGTGTGTGCGAGAAGAGAGAGAGAGAGAGAGAGAGAGAGAGAGAGAGAGAGAGGGAGAGTGCATGCGATATATATTATATATATATATATATATATCAGTGTGGTTAAAAAGCCTAAAACAATTCTAGAAGTGCTCAACCCCTTGGGGAGCAACATTAAAACAAGTGTTAAGAGGAATATTAAAATTATCTACAAATTTGTTTCTAGCGCTTGGCTATCGTCAGGATGGAGTTTGGGTTGCCCACCGCCGGTGTTATATAGCGTGTGGGGCCCGGTTGCAGCTGTTTTTGCGTGCGTGTTGGTTGCACGTGTTGTTTTTTTTTTTTTTTTTTTTTTGGTTTTCAGGTTGTTGTAGGGGGTGTGTTCACTAGCAACGATTTCCATTTGTGCCTGCAGTTATTTACTACTTCTGTTTTAGTATTAAGAGTTGCTAAGTGTGGTTTACATAGTATTAGCCATTTTTCAGTTAGGCATAGGTTGCATCTTTTTGAAATATTTCTGTATGGTGATGCCCTTTTTATGATTTTCCAGGATATGTTATAGTTTATTTTTGCGTCTTTAAGTTTCCAAATGTATTTGCTCAATTCAGTTTGGTTTTTGTATTTTTCTTTGTTCAATGACTGTTTGTGGTTTGCATATCTGATTTTGAAGTGGTTTTCAGTGATCCCTATGTATGTTTCATTTTCATTTTCTGTGTGTGTGTGTGTGTGTGTGTGTGTGTGTGTGTGTGTGTGTGTGTGTGTGTGTGCGAGAGAGAGAGAGAGAGAGAGAGAGAGAGAGAGAGAGAGAGAGCGTGCATGCGAATGTGTGAGTGTCCGTGCGCGCGTGTGTGCGGGCGTGCGCGCACGCACGTGTGTGGTTATGTGTGGGTATGGGTTTGAACATGTGTGTCTTGTGTAACGGGGAGGAGGTGGAGAGAGGGGGTAATTACGTACTGATGCGGGCTCTGTCACCCCCTTGGTCTCCCCCACTCGCCAGTCCTACCGCGCACGCGGGGTCAGCGCGGAATTCCCTTATGAAAGCTTTCCTCTCTCAAGGTCGAGCAAGACTCGGCTGAAACATATGGTTTGCATGTGTGCGTTACCCTGGTTTTTACACTTTGTACAAATGTCTCTGAGTTGTTGGCGTTGGTTTTGGTACGGAGTATACATTATACATTGGTGCTTTGCTGTTCTTATTGTGCTGTTGTTTTAGTTCCTTTTTTGTGGTGGTTGTTATTTCTTTTCTTTTTTTTTTTGCGAGGATGAGGGTGGAGGTGATTTCATGTACCCAAGCATCATCACAGCAACGAATATGATGATGTGATATTCTGTTCCATTGAGAACAGAGGATCTGAGGAAATCTGAATCCAGATCAACATTTTGAGTCTTTCTTTTACTTTCTTTTTCTTTTGTGGTGGTGGCAAGGAGGATTATTCAGTGACTGTGATATGGAATGAAGAAAATTCAAATTATTTACTGTGCTTTGGTGGAATAACTTTGTAATATTTTCTGATAAAAGTGCAAACTCTTTTCGTGGAAACAGCAAGGTAAGGACACGGTTTTGTACGTTTGAATTAAACTGTGTCTTATCTTTGTATGATTAATTTCCTTTCACACTTCACCATATGTACAAAAAGCCATCTTGTTTTAGCGACACAAAAAATTGGACTCATTTCCAAAGTAACACTCACACATATGCATACATACATTTACGTAGGAAATGGTGAATCACTTACATTATAGACATGTATATATATTTATAATGGCAAATATACCCTCTCCCATATAGAAACTACACACATGCGCATAGCAAAACAGTCAGACATACATGCAAACAGGCATACAGTTATCACATGAGGTGAAATTATTGTTACCACTATACTACAGCTGTTCTTACATATATGCTGCCCATACATATTCCTATACCTATGACTGACGTCGATAGCACCTACACGCACAATTCTTCCAGAAAACCGTTGAAATAGATTGAAAACTGTGTGAGCTATAGTTGTGTGTAAAGCATTCATCCCCACAGTAATATTTAATTGTTTTTGTGTAACATTGTTACAGAGAGAGACCATCTTGTCACGAGTTTGACACATTCATCTAGGATATTTTTTTTTCTCCGTTTTATTCAATCGCATAGTTAAAAGAGAGAGAGAGAGAGAGAGAGAGAGAGAGAGAGAGAGATAATATTGCGACTCTCTCTCTCTCTCCTCTCTCTCTCTCTGAGCGTGTGCGTGTGTACGCGCGCGCGCGCGCGCGCGCGCGCGTGTGTGTGTGTGTGGTTGTGTGTGTGTGTGTGTGTGTGTGTGTGTGTGTGTGTGTGTGAGATGGAGAGAGAGAGAGAGCGTGCATGCGAATGTCTGTATGCGTGCAAGCATGTGTGCGGGCGTGCGCGCACGCACATGTGTGGTTATGTGTGGGTATTGGTTTGGGTGCGTTGGTGTGCACGCGCACGTGTTTGAACATGTGTGTCTTGTGTAACGGGGAGGAGGTGGAGAGAGGGGGTAATTACGTACTGATGCGGGCTCTGTCACCCCCTTGGTCTCCCCCACTCGCCAGTCCTACCGCGCACGCGGGGTCAGCGCGGAATTCCCTTATGAAAGCTTTCCTCTCTCAAGGTCGAGCAAGACTCGGCTAAAACATATGGTTTGCATGTGTGCGTTACCCTGGTTTTTACACTTTGTACAAATGTCTCTGAGTTGTTGGCGTTGGTTTTGGTACGGAGTATACATTATACATTGGTGCTTTGCTGTTCTTATTGTGCTGTTGTTTTAGTTCCTTTTTTGTGGTGGTTGTTATTTCTTTTTTTTTTTTTTTTGCTAGGATGGGGGTAGGTGTGATTTCATGTACCCAAGCATCATCACAGCAACGAATATGATGATGTGGTATTCTGTTCCATGGAGAACAGGGGATCTGAGGAAATCTGAATCCAGACCAACATTTTGAGTCTTTCTTTTACTTTCTTTTTCTTTTGTGGTGGTGGCAAGGAGGATTATTCAGTGACTGTGATATGGAATGAAGTATATTCAAATTATTTACTGTGCTTTGGTGGAATAACTTCGTAATATTTTCTGATAAAAGTGCAAACTCTTTTCGTGGAAACAGCAAGGTAAGGACACGGTTTTGTACATTTGAATTAAACTGCGTCTTATCTTTGTATGATTAATTTCCTTTCACACTTCACCATATGTACAAAAAGCCATCTTGTTTTAGCGACACAAAAAATTGGACTCATTTCCAAAGTAACACTCACACATATGCATACATACATTTACGTAGGAAATGGTGAATCACTTACATTATAGACATGTATATATATTTATAATGGCAAATATACCCTCTCCCATATAGAAACTACACACATGCGCATAGCAAAACAGTCAGACATACATGCCAACAGGCATACAGTTTATCACATGAGGTGAAATTATTGTTACCACTATACTACAGCTGTTCTTACATATATGCTGCCCATACATATTCCTATACCTATGACTGACGTCGATAGCACCTACACGCACAATTCTTCCAGAAAACTGTTGGAATAGATTGAAAACTGTGTGAGCTATAGTTGTGTGTAAAGCATTCATCCCCACAGTAATATTTAATTGTTTTTGTGTAACATTGTTACAGAGAGAGACCATCTTGTCACGAGTTTTGACACATTCATCTAGGATATTTTTTTTTCTCCGTTTTATTCAATCGCATAGTTAAAAAAGAGAGAGAGAGAGAGAGAGAGGAGAGAGAGAGAGAGAGAGAGAGAGATAATATTGCGACTCTCTCTCTCTCTCTCTCTCTGAGCGTGAGCGTGTGTACGCGCGCGCGCGCGCGCGCGCGCGCGGTGTGTGTGTGTGTGTGTGTGTGTGTGTGTGTGGAGATGGAGAGAGAGAGAGAGAGCGTGCATGCGAATGTCTGTATGCGTGCAAGCATGTGTGCGGGCGTGCGCGCACGCACATGTGTGGTTATGTGTGGGTATTGGTTTGGGTGCGTTGGTGTGCACGCGCACGTGTTTGAACATGTGTGTCTTGTGTAACGGGGAGGAGGTGGAGAGAGGGGGTAATTACGTACTGATGCGGGCTCTGTCACCCCCTTGGTCTCCCCCACTCGCCAGTCCTACCGCGCACGCGGGGTCAGCGCGGAATTCCCTTATGAAAGCTTTCCTCTCTCAAGGTCGAGCAAGACTCGGCTAAAACATATGGTTTGCATGTGTGCGTTACCCTGGTTTTTACACTTTGTACAAATGTCTCTGAGTTGTTGGCGTTGGTTTTGGTACGGAGTATACATTATACATTGGTGCTTTGCTGTTCTTATTGTGCTGTTGTTTTAGTTCCTTTTTTGTGGTGGTTGTTATTTCTTTTTTTTTTTTTTTGCTAGGATGGGGGTAGGTGTGATTTCATGTACCCAAGCATCATCACAGCAACGAATATGATGATGTGGTATTCTGTTCCATGGAGAACAGGGGATCTGAGGAAATCTGAATCCAGACCAACATTTTGAGTCTTTCTTTTACTTTCTTTTTCTTTTGTGGTGGTGGCAAGGAGGATTATTCAGTGACTGTGATATGGAATGAAGTATATTCAAATTATTTACTGTGCTTTGGTGGAATAACTTCGTAATATTTTCTGATAAAAGTGCAAACTCTTTTCGTGGAAACAGCAAGGTAAGGACACGGTTTTGTACATTTGAATTAAACTGCGTCTTATCTTTGTATGATTAATTTCCTTTCACACTTCACCATATGTACAAAAAGCCATCTTGTTTTAGCGACACAAAAAATTGGACTCATTTCCAAAGTAACACTCACACATATGCATACATACATTTACGTAGGAAATGGTGAATCACTTACATTATAGACATGTATATATATTTATAATGGCAAATATACCCTCTCCCATATAGAAACTACACACATGCGCATAGCAAAACAGTCAGACATACATGCAAACAGGCATACAGTTATCACATGAGGTGAAATTATTGTTACCACTATACTACAGCTGTTCTTACATATATGCTGCCCATACATATTCCTATACCTATGACTGACGTCGATGATACCTACACGCACTAATTCTTCCAAAAACCGTTGAAATAGATCGAAAACTGTGTGAGCTATAATTGTGTGTAAAGCATTCATCCCCAAGTAATATTTAATTGTTTTTGTGTAACATTGTTACAAGAGACCATCTTGTCACGAGTTTGACACATTCATCTAGGATATTTTTTTTCTCCGTTTTATTCAATCGATAGTTAAAAGAAATAAAAAAAAAGAGAAAAAAAAAGAGAAATAATATTGCGACCTCTCTCTCTCTCTCTCTACTGGCTGTACGCCGCCTCGCGTCGTTGCTGGTATATTATGTTGTGTATTGTTGATAGATTTTTATGTATAGTATAAAGATATGATAATGTACTGTATGCGTGCAAGCTGTGTGGCGTGGGAGTGTGTTGTGTGTGTTGTTGGTGGTTGGTGGAGGAGTAGTTGAAAGGGTCTTGAGAAGAGGAGGAGGAGAGAGAAGCAGGGTAATTAGTATATGCGTTTCTGTACTAGTACAATGGTTACTGCCATTACAGCGCACAAGGAAAATCAGCCGAAATTCCCGTTATAAAGCTTCTTCCAAGTAGCAAGACTGCAAAACTATGTTCTGCATGTTGTTACTGTGTTTGCTACACATTTGACAAATTGTCTGAATTTTGGCGTTGAGTTGGTACATCATATCGCAAACAGGTGCTAATTGTCTTATTGTGACATTTATGTATTCCTTTTGTGTTTGTTTATTTTTTTTTTTTTTTTATGTAGGATGGGGGTGGATGGATGCATTATGTAAAGCTATCAAGCAACGTATGTATGGTATTTGTTCATGAAAGTGATAAGTAATCTAATATGACCAACTTTGAGTCTTTATTACTTTTTGTATTGTTGTGATGGATTATTAGTGTGTATGATGAGTATATTCCAATGTATTTTACTGTAGCATGTTGTGTGGTCACATAATTGTATTATTTTTTTCAATCTTTCAACAGAGTCAAGACACTCGTACATTTTAAATCCATCAATTTTCCTTCACATGGTAAATGACAAAAAGCCATCTTGTTTTAGCGACACAAAAAATTGGACTCATTTCCAAAGTAACACTCACACATATGCATACATACATTTACGTAGGAAATGGTGAATCACTTACATTATAGACATGTATATATATTTATAATGGCAATTATACCCTCTCCCATATAGAAACTACACACATGCGCATAGCAAAACAGTCAGACATACATGGAAACAGGCATACAGTTATCACATGAGGTGAAATTATTGTTACCACTATACTACAGCTGTTCTTACATACATGCAGCCCATACATATTCGTTTACCTACGATTGACGTCGATGATACCTACACGCATAATTCTTCCACAAAACCATTCAAATAGATCGAAAACTGTGTGAGCTATAATTGTGTGTAAAGCATTCATCCCCAAAGTAATATTTAATTGTTTTCGTGTAACATTGTTACAGAGACCATCTTGTCACGAGTTTGACACATTCATCTAGGATACTTTTTTCTCCGTTTTATTCAATCGTATAGTTAAAAGAAATAAATAATAAAAAAAAAAAAATATATATATATATATATTACGACTCTCTCTCTCTCTCTCTCTCTCTCTCTCTCTCTCTCTCTCTATATATATATATATATATATATAATATAGATAGATTTCTTTATGTATATATATATATATATATATATATATATACGTGTGTGTGTGTGTGTGTGTGTGTGTGTGTGTGTGGAGGAGAGAGAGAGAGAGAGAGAGAGAGAGAGAGAGAGAGAGAGAGAGAGAAGCAGGGTACTGTTATGTTGTTTCTGTATAAGTACAAGTTGATGAATACAGCGTCAAAAAAATCAGCCTGAAATATCACCTGTTTTACAGTTTCCATAGTATCCTACACTGAAATATACTTTCCTGCAATGTTTTTATTGTGTCTGCATAGCTACAAATTTGACTGATAATTGATTTCTAATTCAGCCTTGGAGTGCTGTACATCATATCGGCGAAACAGGTGCAAAATTGTCTTATTTTACATTTATGTATTCATTTTATTTATTTATTTTTGTTTATGTATGTATGTATGGATGGATGGATGGATGGATGCATATATGTAATGTATGCATGTATGTATGTATGTATGTTTGTATATATGTATATATGTATGCATATATGTAATGTACGTATGTATGTATGTATGTTTGTATGTATGTATGTATTTATGTGTGTATGTATGTACGCATGTATGTGTGTATGTATGCATGTGTGTGTGTGTCAGCATGTATGTGTTTACTTTTTTCATTCTTTCATTCAGTCATTCACTCAGTCATTTAATCATCAATTTTCCTTGCCTTGGAAGGGGGAGGAGAGCATAGGGGCAGGGGGGGGGGTGTGTGTGGGGGGGGCATCTGCGTGTACCTCCGGTGTTCTCAGTTGTCAACGGTCGTATTAGGAGGCATGTCTTGTGGCTGTATTGAAATGTCTCATTTATGTACACCGAAATTTTGTTCTCTGTCGGGCAAAGTTTTGTCAAGAACATAGATGTAATTGTTACACTTGCTCTCTCTCTCTCTCTCTCTCTCTCTCTCTCTCTTCTCTCTCTCTCTCTCTCTCTCTCTCTCTCTCTCTCTCTCAGTATGAAAACAACTATGAAATGTATTAGATACTGGCAAAAGCTTCTTAAATTACCCATGTCACGACAGTGCAGACAGGGATATGAAATGCTTCTTGTTCAGCAAGAATCGGGGCATAACATTTGGGTAACAAATGTGCAGAACGTTTGTTTGTGAAAATGGATTTAGTATAGTGTGGATGTTTAAAGGAGTTGGAAGCGAATGTAGTTTTCTTGCTGAAGTTAAAGACAGACTTATTTCGTGTAATATGCAGAACTGGTATTCAGCATTAGAAAACAATGACAAGTATACATAGTTTTATTCTCTTAAGAACATTTTCCAGCCAGAAAGATACTTGTCTTGAATTACAAATAAATAGCACCGAGATAACTTTACAAGATTTCGACTAAGGGTCAGTGGACTTAATAACTGCAAGCGATGGTTTCTTGATGACAACTCAGGCTGATGGTAAATGTACGTCATGTGAAAAAGAAACCGAAAATGAAATTCATTTCGTTCTCCACTGCACAGCATACAAAGATATCCGAAAGCAAAGTACTGTACTTAACTCACCTCATATTACTGACCAGAATCGTATCGCAAATGTTTTGTCGAGCAACAATAAAAACGTGATAATAGATCTAACAAAATTCATATCGAAAGTTATGAACGTTAGCAAAAACGACAATGACAAAATGAAAGAAACAACTAGCGATATATTTAATCATTGAAATGTTTGTCAAGATGACTCGCCATGGTGTACCTGCATGTGCGCAGGTGTGTGAATGAGGAAGCGGAAGCGGGCGTTGGAGGTGGGGTAAGGGTGGGGGGAGGGGTCAGGGAGGGAGGAAGCTGTTGGCTTGAGTTGTGGGCGAGGGTGGCGGGAGGGAGAAGGGAAGGGTGAGGTGAGCGATTGATTTTACTGAGTTATCTTCAAACATGCCCCATTGTCTAAAGGGCTTACTTGGTCAACGACCGATGAAATATTTGTCATTCTCTCTCTCTCTCTTCTCTCTCTCTCTCCTCTCTCTCTCTCTCTCTCTCTTTTCTCTCTCCTCCTCTCTCTCTCTCTCTCTCTCTGTAGGATGGACATATGAATCAATGATTCAGATGTAAGAATGAAGTCCACTTGGAGAATCTCATGGATACGACTCAGCAGATGTCTGACCTGCACATTTGCCCATCGCGCTAATCAGACCTTGGGAATCTTCTGAATAATTGTCTGTGACATTATGATCATTGTATGTGCGCGTTTACGTGACTATTGGCATGTATGTGTATATATGTGTACATAAGCATGTGGGCACGAACCCATATATGCGTGGTAGTGTGTGTGTGTGTGTGTGTGTGTGTGTGTGTGTGTGTGTGTGTGTGTGTGTGTGTGCGCGCGCGCGCGCGCGCGCGTGTGTGTGTTCTATTTGCTTATATATTTAACAAGTCATTTTCACAGTAGGCATTCATTCCTCTGAGCGAAAAGTCTTTCTGTAAAGTTACACATTGAAGTAAGGTATATACCCTATAGGTTTTCATTTTCATTAGATATTTGTTTATGTGTTCGTACAAACTTTCTTCTTCTTCTTCTTTGTTTGTTTTAAAGCAGAAACCGGCTTTATGTATTTGGGGAGAAGCCGACAAAGTCATAGCTCAGGACAGCCAACAGTGCAGATCTGTCGTGGTGTGATTACATCCTATATACCGTTGGTCTGTCAGGCGCTAATGACATGAAGACTGATGCAGTGAGTTGGACGCTAGCCGGTTGGTGCCAGACCACGCCAGGTATAAGCCTTGTAGAAGCCTAGCGGGGTTATATAAAACAAGTGAAGTTATGTACTCATTAATTACCTCCGCCAGTCATTGTCAACGGCTCTTGGCGTTGCCCGCAGGTCAACATTCAACAGAGTGGACTGAGAAGTTGGGGGAGATCCTGGCGGACGGCCTTGCGCTGGCTCTGTTACCCGCTGTATGGACTATGCTGTACAGTTGCACCACAGCATTGACTTCTTCTGTCTTTAACTTACTTTGTTTGCCGCCTGTCTTCAGTTACACTACAGCATTGGTTCGTTCTGTCTTTTTCTTTCTTTCTTTCTTTCTTTCTTGATTGCCACCTGTGTTGATTTCCTTCTGGTGCCATGATTGTTGATTCTGTCGCTGGTGTTCGGTACGATTGCTTGCTTGCTGTTTGACTTGAGACGAATCGTGTTATCTGGAAGAAAGCGGAAAAGATCAGCAAAGAACAGGCTTAAAAGAAAGTATGTCAGGAGATTCGGTGCATCAGCTGATTCAGGAACTGGACGCCACGTGGCAAAAGCAGTTTGAAGATATGTCAAAGGTCAGAGGGAGTACAGTTATGAGGGTGCGCTGGGAAGGACATCAAACGACATGAGACAGGGCCAAGGAAAGGAAGAGGAAGACGTGAGCATTGACAACGAGAGCGATTTAGAGGAGCAGGAAGACGATATGTGTTTCCAAGAAATTTAAGCAAACGAAAGTCCTCAAAATAAGCTCTTCTAAAATAAGCTCCTCAAAACTTCACAAAAACATCAAACGATTTTAAAGAAGACAAACCGAGGGGGAGGATAGGGGACTCTAAGAGACAGTCATGCCAGAATTATAAATGGCATATTTACCATATACTTCACCATAAACTTTGATATAAGCTTTACCATTAGCCTGCAGAACATTTCCCTCTCTTACAGGGAGACAAAAATCTGCCACTATAGTGCTGAGTTTATAACACATACGACTACAACATGTCCGCTTCAAATTTGCAGTCATGATTTACAAATGAAGTGTTCGAAGTCATACACAATTGTAGCGTTTCCATCTTACTTATGAAGACATTCTAACTCTTGCGGACATGAAAACGACTCATAACTGTAGCATTCCTCTCTCATTTCAGCAGACAGACGCTGCCAGTGCAGTGCTGAAAATAACACACACACACACACACACACACACACACACACACACACACACACACCACACACACACACACACCACACACATTTATCATTACCATCTGCTATTTACAGACATGGCCGACCGTTACAGTGTTGAATAATATTAAACATATCAAATGTTCACTCTCTACTGTTGCAGTGTTGGCCATGACGTCGCGGTGTTTTCGCAAAGCACGGAACGGTGACGTCACCAGCAGGCGTCACTTCAACAACATGGACGATTCCCATACCGCCAAGGTTGATGGAGAAGGTCATCGGATGACACTGTGCCGAAAGCTGATGATGTGCGCAGAAGTAATGGGGATGGAAGCTGCAATCAACTTTCAACAGATCTACACTATACCCGTGAGTATTGATTATGACGGCGAGGACGATGATGATGGTGATGATAATCTTGATGACCATGATAATGATGGTGATGATACTTCAAGAAACCTACAGCAGGCACGTCTGTAATGTACTGGTGATAATGACGACAACAATGACCCCATGGCTGATAAGAATGATTGCAGTAATGGTGCAACCTTCGCTCAAAAGGAAGCCAGGAGGAAGGAAAGGCAACGACAGTCCTAGCAGATAGAGCATAGTTCACGTGCAGCAAATGCAGCAGAGGTTGCCACTCGCGAGTCGGACGGTACAGCCACTCGCGTAAGTGCAGCACAACCCAACATAGGGATACTACACCATCGTCTTCCGAAGACGGAAGGATGCCGACGACGACGAATAAAGATGCTATGTGTGTTGATGATGTCGATGGCGGGGATGGAAGCTACAATGAACTTTCAACAGATTCATACGGTGCCTCCGAGTGATAGTGACAACGACGATGATGATTGTGAAGATGATCTTAAGGAGCAATAGGAGGAGGATAATAATGATGATGATGTTGGTGATGATGATGATGATGATGATGATGATGATGATGATGATGATGATGATGGTAACGGTCAAGACGATGACATTGAAAGCTGTTATTATCTTCCAGCAAATTCGTACTATAGGCCTCTCTCTGACTGATAAGGATAATGACGGTGGGTATAATTGCGGGTGTGAGAAATAATGATAATGAAAGTAATCATTTTTATGATTGTACTCAGATCGTGACTACGACAACGATGACGACGCCGACGACAACAACGACGATTGTGATGATGGAACCGTAGATAGATGAATATCCCTGACATAGACGTGACACACACACACACACACACACACACACACACACACACACACACACACACACACACACACACACACAATATATATATATATATATATATTTATCTCACTTTCATTGTTCTGATTGTGTATATTTATCTACTGTAGATGAATACGCTTGATATCGAAGGGATATTTCTCTCTTTCACTGTTCCGGTTGTGTATATTTATGTTATTTCATGGTTGATAACCATGACGTCATGGCAATCCTAAGTTATGGTACTCCTGATGTTGGATTGTCTTGTTGGTGGTGGTGGTGGTGTTGTAGTTATTGTTGTTGTTGTTGTTGTTGTTGTTGTTGCTGTTGCTGTTCTTGTTCGTGTTCATCTTCTTGTTCTTGTTGATGTTGTTGTTGTTGATGTTGTTGTTGATGTTGTTGTTGTTGTTGTCGTTGTTGTTGTTGTTGCTCTTCTTCTTCTTCTTCTTCTTCTTCTTCTTCTTCTCTCTTCTTCTCTCCTCCTCCTCCTCCTCCTCCTCCTCCTCCTCCTCTTCTCTTCTTCTTCTTCTTCTTCTTCTTCTTCTCCTCCTCCTCCTCTTCCTCCTCCTCCCCCTCCTCCTCTTCTTCCTCCTCCTCCTCCTCCCCCTCTTCTTCTTCTTCTTCTCCTTCTTCTTCCTCTCCTTCTTCTTATTCTTTCTTTCTTTCTTTTCCTTGCAGGTCCTGCAGATTCTGGGCATGCCGGTCAGCTTGTCCTACATCCTGGGCCTGGTGTCTGGCCCCTCCTCCATTCTCCTCCTCCCTCTCCTCGGCTGGCTCGTCGACAGGGGACGCAACCCTCAGAACCGGAAGTTCGCCTCTATTGTGCTGTCGGCCTCTGTTCAAGTTTTAGGGGTGTTGTGTCTGCTTTGCGCAAACGCTCTGCACCTTAGGTATCTTCTGGATTATGAAACTTGCAACAGTACTAGGGAACCGGACACCAACATCTCTGCCGAATCGTTCGGAATGAATGGCAGTTGGCTCGGTCTAAGCACTAACTTCGCTGCAGATTCCACTGGTGCCAATACAAGAAACGGGTCGTCAGACAGCAGCAACGTCGGTAGCTTAACTGTAAGTATTCTGGTGTTCACAGGATGAGCAAGGTATTCATTTCCTCATCTTGTCATTGTCTCCTTCTTATGAGACTATGTTTTCTCCAGTGTCGGTTTGGTGGTTGGCTGGTGGTGTGTCGTGAGTGCAAGCAAACAAACAAACAAAGAAACAAGCAAATAAATCTTCCAAGATACCGAAACTCGCAAAATAAATGACAAATAACGATTTCAAGAACAAACGTGGGAAGGACCGACTGCGACTCAACGATGAACCCTTTGCATGTTAGTGCAGATCCGTGGTTCAGATCTGGATCAAAAGGCAGATCGAGGATCGGTCAACTAAATGATCCTATTCCAGTGAATAAAGCAAAACAAACAAACAAACAAAATAATCAGATCTCAGAAGAAGGTAACGCCTGTCCTTCCATGACAAATAGGACTGGCTCTCCTCGGTTTATGGATCGAGTATACAGATCCAGAGAGTCAAAGATCTTATTCGAAGCGCACGCCAGGATAACAGTCCGGATATCAGTTGTCTGCATGACAGGCGCATCACTTCACACCCATATTACAAATTCTCTCTCTCTCTCCTCTCTCTCTCTCTCTCTCTCTCTCTCTCTCTCTCTCTCTCTCTCTCTACTCTCACACACAACACACACACACACACACACACACACACACACACACACACACACACACACAATTATTAAAATGACTGATGGGGCAAGACTGCATTGGGCGTGCACACCAGAGAAGCCCCTTCCCATTACTTTGGCGTCCATCAGTGTCATCTGTCCCCAAGACATCCGCGACTAGGTCACTCTCGCTTATCGTAGTCTGGTGTGCAAACATTACTGAACCACTTAAGAAGAGATATAATATGGCACAAGGACTATGCCTACTAATCTTTTTTCCCCCTGATTTCCCATCCTCTGTGCCGCTTCAGTGGCAGTGCACCCACGGTGCCCATTCCGACACACCGTCCACAGCCACAGTCCGTACCGGTCCGCTGCAGCCCCGGCACCGGCAATCTACAGGGAGCAGTCAATGTCAAGTCTTCAAGAGGCAGCCCACCGGAAGAGACACTGCACTGTTGCCGAGTCACTTCAGTGGTGTTCAGTGGTGCCTGTTCTGATCCATCACATGCAGGACATCATCTACTAAGCCCCCCTAATGTTGACAATAATTGTTTAGTCGCGGAGCTGGCTTGAGTGTGTTCTCCCTCCAGAGGGCGCCACCACGTCCGCCCAACGACAGCCCCCATGGACTCGCCGATACCGGTGACGCCGACGGAACCAATTCAAGGCCACAGACGTGGAGGGGACATCAACACTGAGGTTACCAAGAGAGCAGGGCATGAAGGGCCACAGAATTTGAGACTTTTTTGTTATGCTGATCGATGAGAATGAGGATGATGAAGATACTGCTATGGATTTCGATTCCGGTCCCAGACTGCATGGCAGAGCTGTACTCTACGCTTATTTTTTTTAAATATATCCCGGCGTCAACCAGGCCCGAGAGATACAGACACCTGCAGTGTTGGTTAGGAAATTTGAGCAACACTCTCAGAGCTGCATCCACTAAGTGGATGAAACTCGACTGTGTGGTCCCAGTCTTCCCAAGTGAGCCCGTAGCAAACTCGACTCTAGGTGGGAGCCATTCCAGATAGAAAATTCCCATATGGCTCTGATGGTATCGAACCCACGACCTCCCAGCCGGGAGTTCGCGACGCTAACCATGTCGCCACGGCTGCTGGTGTGCCTGCTCAAATTTAGTTTGAATCTGTAGAGCGATCAGGATCATGGTCTCCATCCAGGTTCCCTTAGATATTAGTTCTGTACTCTTCCCTGTGGCTTTCTAGTTCATTCATGAAGTCAAATATCCATCAACGTTTTATCTCATTTCAGTTCAGTTCAGTGGTTTAATTAATGTCTTTTCATCGTCAGATGATATTAGACACTTAAAACACACACACACAAAACGAAACACAAAAAAACCCTCCACACTCAACTTATCATCCATGTACTTTCAAACCCACATCTGACTTATATATATTTACATAAGTGGAATACCCCAGTGGTACACAAAATTGTTGATCTTTATAGAAATTTTGCGACCTGTGATTGCGAAATAACCATGGCAATTTCAGCAACATATGGACCATACAAAACAGTATTGACATTATCAGTTAGTCATCTCAATACCTTTCTCCTGATAGAGCGAGGTCAACACTGAGCATTCAAACAAAAAATGATGCACAGAAATGTTTTCTCTGCAAACACAAGTAATGCCATGAGAATATTTAGTGTTCATTGTATTCAGCCTTAAGTTATGAATTAATCTAACAATGTGCCTTGGGCACGATGGTAAAGTAGCCATTTTTTGACTAAAAATCTGCTTATGTATATACTTGTCCGTAATTTGGATTAATTCACAAGAGGACAATTCTAAGGGATTGTTTAATAAATTTCAGCGTTTCTATTTGCTCCTTCTTTGCAAGACTGTCTGCTATTTCATTCCACTTTATACCACTGTGAGATGGGACCCAACAAAAATCAATTCTTATGCCTAGAGTTATAAAACAATCTAGTAAATGTTATATTTCCCCAAAACGTTATCTGCTTTGTTTTGAAAACGCCTGCGTTTCTACACCACACGATAGTTTCTGTTGTGGGATGAGGGTCAGTATCAAAACGCTTTTTCTTTTCACCACTGCTGTTGCTGACTTTATTACTAAACACTATGACGGGAGTGTTACAGACATATATACTACTACTACTGCAGCTGTCGGGTCGTTGTAACCGACCACGACGACTAGCAAAAGGATGTTTTAGGAGATTTTGTGTTGTGTCATCTCTCTGTCTGCAGGTGCCTTTCAAAGCTGGTCTGGGGATGTTGGGGTTCATCTTCATGGACATTGGGTTCGATCTCTCGAACTGCTTCGTCAGGGCTTTTATGGTCTCGTGCTGCCCACGTGCTGAGCAGACGTCGTTGATCGTGCTGGGGGTGATGATGGGGGCCATAGGGGGAGTGACCAATGCTGTTCTTGGACTGGTCACTTCACCTCGCTTCTGGGCCTGACTTCTATTGAAGGGTTGGTATTTCAACGGGGGCCTTGATGGTCATGTGGAGATATTATACTGGTAGTAGCAGTAGTAGTAGTAGTAGCAGCAGCAGCAGCAGTGGTAGTGCTGTTATTGTTCTTCTTGTTGTAAATATGATCACTATTATTTGCTTTTGTCTGTGTGTGTATCTATCACATAGGCAGAAAGGGAGGGAGGGCAGACGCTTCCGATGATTTTTTTCATTGAAATTGACCTGTATAATGTTCGTGTCAGTGCGTACAGGATCATATTTGCAGCGCCAGATTGAAATATGGGAACCAAACAGCTTAATTACAAAAACGTCAACGATCAAGACATCACAAAAAAAACTCGGTAAAATAGACGTTCTTTCTTATAGCAATCCATATTCATAGTAACAATCAAACCATTACTAAAAGAAGAAGTCAGAACGATTGTTTCTGATAGCCAACGCAAAGTCACAGTGGATCAAAAAGAAAAGAAAACGTTACACAACAAACGCAATGCGTGCGCATATCTATATCCCTAATCACTATGTTAGAAACAATTCACATATTGACATAATGCAAACGCATGTGTCCAACACACACACACAACACACACACACACACACACACACACCACACACACACACACACACGCACGCACGCACGCACGCACGCACGCACGCACGCACGCACGCACGCACGCACACACACACACATACACACACGCGCGCGCGCACGCAATGAGAGAGAGAAAAATTGTGCGTACGTGCATGCGTGCGTGCTGCGTGCGTGCGTGCGTGCGTGCGTGCGTGCGTGCGTGTGTGTGTGTGTGTGTGTGTGTGTGTGTGTGTGTGTGTGTGTGTGTGTGCATGCGTGAGAGAGAGAGAAGAAGAAGAAGAAGAAGAAGAAGAAGAAGAAGACAGGAAAACTAAGTGCGAGATCATCAGAAAGGCAGGTCAAGCATCTTGACAAATGTGAATGTAGCTGTGTATGGGAGAGCCGGGATGAGCATCGTGGGAGTGACACTTAGAAAAAGGGACAGCTAAAATGCCACACTGGATCTCTTTCATTGGAACCCCATGCCGCTGTTTCCGCAATGAAAAATGTTGATGGTTGTAACGTCTCAGCAGTACTGCAAAGGATCCCTGATGTATTTACATTGTGTGTTCTTATACATTCAAAGTTCAGTCGAATCATTATCAGTGGCAGTTCCTCTCTTCTCCTCAGTGATTTCACTAATACATAAGTAAATACAACCGAATTCTGTTTCTCCCAGTTTTGTACTGCCAACACGAATGATTATGGAGATTATGCCACAGGCTGCGCGCGCAATCAGCATATTCAGAAAAAGCCTAACAGACTAACCGATGGAATGTCTTCTGTTCCAGTGCCAAAGTCACCATCCAGACCAGTGTTCAAGGTCTGATCATCATCGTGATCGTCATCACAGGACTTCTCTTCACTTTCTGCACAGGACGCAAACAGTTACGTGAACTTCAGGACAACAACTCCCAAATTACTTCTTCTGAATTTAATGACATAGTGGTGGTGAACCCACACTTCCAGACTGAGGAGGATCTTCTGTTGGAAGATAATCTACATGAAAAGGGGGAGAATGGGGATCTATTGATGTCCCGCCCTGTTAGAAGTTACCGTGCCATAGAATCTGCTTCCCAAACTCCCGAGGAGACATCTACGTCGAAACATCCGTAAAGGATGTTAGGGGATCACGCTCTGAGGATGGTGAGCGAGGTCGTCAACCTTGTCTGCAGAACCCCAAAGTCCGGATCTTTTTCGTCTGCCTCACCACGTTCTTCGCAGCAGACGCTCTGCTTCTGGCCACTGCCGCCATGTCGGACTTTCTGGGCAAGGGGGTCTATGGGGGAGACCCTGCAGGGGAATCCCGGGTCCCAGAGTTTGGTCAGGTAGTCAGTCAGGCATGGCATGGCTCCGTCTCCTCTTTCTGTTTGTCTGTCTGTCTTTCCAGTCCAGTTGCTTCTTCCTCTGTCTTCTTTTTCATCCCCCGCTTCGTGTCTGTCTCTCTTATTCCCTGTCCTTAATGTCTTTCATTCGTCTGTGGTGTGTGTGTGTGTGTGTGTGTGTGTGTGTGTGTGTGTGTGTGTGTGTGTGTGTGTGTGTGTGTGTGTACGTACTTGTGTGTGTGTGTGTGTGTGTGTGTGTGTGTGTGTGTGTGTGTGTGTGTGTGTGTGTGTGTGTGTGTGTGTGTGTGTACGCGCGCGTATTTACAGAATTATTGTATTTTCATTCAAAATATTCTCTTAAGAGTTCTGACAATATGAAAGGTAAATCCACAAATCCCTCAAAGTTATACCTCCAGGTGTAAGATAAGTCACTGATACCGTAACACCTCTACTATGCCACAAATTCACAATAATGCATTTAATGCATTTTGTAGTGTGGTTAATTCTGAGGGTTTGCATTTGCGTTTCAGCTACCAAGAGGGAATCAAGATGGCCTCCTGGGTCCTTTTGGTCTATTTCATCACCTACCTCGTCTCCAGCATCGCTCATCCCTCCATCCTTCGTTTCCTTGGTGTGTATGTGTGTGTGTGTGTGTGTGTGTGAGTGTGTGTGTGTGTGTGTGTGTGTGTGTGTGTGTGAGCGCGTGCGTGCATGCGTGCGTTGTGTGTGTGTGTGTGTGTGTGTGTGTGTGTTTGTATGTGTGTGTGTGTGTGTGTGTGTGTGTGTGTGTGTGTGTGTGTGTGTGTGTGTGTGTGTGTGCAGAAATCTTGGGGAACTATTGCAATCATGACTGTGAAAATAATAGACTTTTACCTAAAGCTTAGTCAGTGGGTTATGCGCCAGTTCGTGCGTTCATGTCAAATCAGCACTTTTTTTTTTACCCAACCCCAGACTCTGGTAAACCTTCAACCGAACAGGCTGCAAACGAAATGCTGCACACATGTGTGGTGTTAATAAGGCCTATGGCACACAACACCGTTTACAGAGCGAAATGCATTTTCCACAGAGGAGCCAAAACATTCTGTTTCGTTTAAACCATGTCGCACGATAAAACACCCACGGCAAAGTGCCCGGTAATGTTGCTCTGCACTGCTGTGAGACAGGTGGTGGTCAGTTCTAGTTGTCTGGATGTTGGTTCCTGCTCCTGTCAGCCTTAGGTCCGGCATGCCGTGGTTCAAACAGAACACATCCCACTGAAAGGATCAGGTGAAAATGTATACAAACAATCTGAATGGGGTCTTATTATTATTATTATTATTATTATGAATACTTATATAGCGCTTATCCTTGGCCAGAGACCAAGCTCTGAGCGCTTTAATCCACACTCGTTTACACAACACTCGTTTACACAACAGGCTGCCTACCTGGGTAGTGCCGACCGAAAAGCTGCCAGCTGGCGCTTCATTCAGTCGTTTCCCGTGTCATCCAGTCAGTGTCGTTCACTCAATTTCCTTACTTCCTTCATTCTTTCCCTTTCTCACGCAGGGTGCATGCTATGTGTAACGTGTCATCCATACCAATGGCCAAACTGGCCTTCTCTTCCGAAAGTTGGTGATGGGATTATACGTGTATGCAAGATGTCAACCAATGTTAACTCCGAGGGGAAAAATCACTCTGTACCGAAAAGGCCCGGCGGAGATTCGAACCCGCAACCCCAGGATTACCAAGATTACGAGTCCGGCGCTCTACCACTGAGCTATTCTAACCCCCGAACATGGGTCTGTCCATGTTCAATTGTTCTTTGACACTCGGGCGAAAGAGGACTGTTTGTTGGCTGGTAATGTCAAATTCCAGACCGGTTTTTTTGCCAAACAACAATTCATCGTGAAATAAATGATTACACAAATGGCTTCCAAAACCATTTTCTACTAAAAGGTATATCAGACGGGCAACACAGAAATGTCGTGTTACATGCTTGTTTCGCCAAGAACAAAAAACAAACAAACAAACAAACAAGTAAAAAGATTAAATATCACGTGATGACTTGTTTCATGCTTGTTTCGCCAAGAACAAAAAAAACAAACAAACAAACAAAAAAGATTAAACATCACGTGATGACTGTCGTGGCAGAGACCGTAGAACTCATTTTCCACATTTTTCGTAGCATTATCCACATATGTGTGTCGAGTTAGAAAACACTGTCTGAGTTTTGTGTTTCCACATTAGAAATCACATTCTACAGTTCTTTCCTGAGCTTACACACACACACACACACACACACACACACACACACACACACACACACACACACACACACACGCACGCACACACACACACCATCTCTCTCTCTCTCTCTCTCTCTCTCTCTCACACACACACACACACACACACACACACACACATACACGCACATACGCACGCACGCACGCACGCACGCACACACACACACACACACACACACACACACACACACACACACACACACACACACACACCACACAAACACACACACACACACACACACACTGTCCATACTGATGTGTTTTGAGTTAGATCTATGGACCGAGTCACAATCCCAATCCACATTAATACACTTCCCACCTCTGCGTTTTCATTTACAAATCACGATACAGAGGCATGTGTATGCTTCAATTAGCACGCATTATCCACATTTATGTTTTGAGTAAAAGAGCTGTATCCACACTTGATTTTGATTTATAAAGCAGTATCTCTATGTTCCGAGTTATAAAAGCCAATTAACATTTTGCTTTTGACTTACAAAGCACTATCCACGTTTGTGTTTCGAGTAAGGAAGCGTGACACACATTTATGTTGCAGGTTAGGGAGAAGTACATGCGCGCTAGTGTCCCGAATTAGAAAGCGCTATCCACAGTTGTGCTCTGAGTTAATAGATAAAGATCTAGCTGCAAAGCGAGGTAACTGCAGGCGGAAATCTAAACAGATTTTAAAAAGTATTTTCAAAGCTCCGGCGAAAAACGTAGACAAACGAATCACAAGACAAAACACGACGCGTTTCGACCTCCTAGGTCTTCTCCAGGCAAGACACACAACACTCAGGACATCTTCGTGTTCGTTGTCCTGAGTTTTATGTACCTTGCCCGAAGAAGACCTAAGAGGTCGAAACGCGTCGTGTTTTGTCTGTGATTCGTTTGTCTACGTTCTTCGGCGGAGCCTTAAAAGTACTTTTTAAAGATTTAATCGATAAAGTTTGCGCAGATATTGCTAGTTTCATTCGGTCTTCCAGGCCATAAACTGCACAGCCTGATGGAAGCAGATGCAAGCAGTTGCCGACACTCCTCGACTCCAAGCCTAGTCAGCATTGTGTTGTTCAAAATCATTTCCGCTTGCTTGTGTGGATCTAAACTTTGATACCTTTTAGAAATAATTTTGGGGGATGCATGAGTTGGTAAGGTGTCCATTTTCAATTTTGCTTCAACAATTCAGTCAGATACATGCTTTTATGTGCATTGTGTAATACAGATATCCAGCTGTCAGTGAATTGCTCACTTTTTTTGTGGATGTTTTCAAAATGTTGGTTGATGAGGATGAGGATGGCAAAAATGATGCTTCTTATTTCCATTCTGAGACTGCATGAGAGGGCTATACTCTGCGTTCACTATTATATTCTGACATCAACCAGGTCCGAGAGATACAGACACCTGCAGCGTTGGTCAATAAATGTAAACAACATTCTCAGAGTTACATTCATGAAGTAGACGAAACTCAACCGAGTGGTCCCAGTCTTTCCAGTTGAGCCCATAGGAAACTCAGCTCTGGATAGGAGTTGGTCCAGGCAGAAAAATCCTACAAATAAACGGTTCTGATGGGATTACGATGATCTCTCAGCTGAGAGTCCGCCACGCTAACCACGTCGCCAGGCGGTTGATATTTTGGAGTGGACCTCATAAAGTTTACAGAAAGACATCACTGATGTGGTGGCAGTTTTTACCCGTCATTTTGAATTTTACCGGTAAGTTAGCTATTATTGATAACTGTGACCACTTGCGTTGGTGTCTCTTCCTTTACCCTCTAAAAGCGATTTATGTGGTCAAACGTATTTCAGGTTGAACGTTTACCTTCTTTTAAAAACGCTTACCTTCTTTAAGCTCCATTTGATTCCTTAGTGGATCACCCCTCCACCCTCTCCTCCCCTGTCAATGCTTTCTACATCTAGTTCTTTGTGTTTCATTTGTCTTTCTCTTTGTGTTCAAAGTCTTCTTACTGAACCATCATTCGTGTGTCCTCAGGTTTTCGAGTAGAGTTCACGTTGCTTCAGACTCTTTTTGCCATCATTGGTCTGGTGACGGCCTTGACCGTACGTCTGGAAGCTGTCTTCGTGCTGAGTGTGGTGGCAGGAGTGACCCGCACGTGCTTCTACACCATGCCCTATGCTGTCACCAACGACATAGCTCAGACCATAGTGAGTCACACCACGCCCTATGCTGTCACTAATGACATAGCTCAGACCATAGTGAGTCACACCATGCCCTATGCCGTCACCAACGACATAGCTCAGACCATAGTGAGTCACACCATGCCCTATGCTGTCACTAATGACATAGCTCAGACCCTAGTGAGTCACACCATGCCCTATGCCGTCACTAATGACATAGCCCAGACCATAGTGAGTCACACCATGCCCTATGCCGTCACTAATGACATAGCACAGACCATAGTGAGTCACAATTTTATTTTCTATTCCACGCCCTCTACTGTCACTGATGAAAAAGCTCTTACATGAAGTTAATGCCATATGCCAATATGAATACCATAGCTTAGACAATTGTCAGTTATCGTTTAATGTTTTTTTTTTTTCTATATCATGTCCTCTTTCGTCAATAATGACACAACCGAGACCGCAGTGAGTCCTAGCTGTACGCCCCATATACATTACACTAATCTGTCACTTATGACATCACTTACGACATAGTGAGTCATCTGTCACTTATGACATTGCTCCCAACATAGCGAGTCATCTGTCACTTATGACATTGCTCCTAATATAGTGAGTCATCTGTCACTTATGACATTGCTCCTAATATAGTGAGTCATCTGTCACTTATGACATTGCTCCTAATATAGTGAGTCATCTGTCACTTATGACATTGCTCCTAATATAGTGAGTCATCTGTCACTTATGACATTGCTCCTAATATAGTGAGTCATCTGTCACTTATGACATTGCTCCTAATGTAGTGAATCAAATTATTTCTTCTTCGCCTCGGCTTGTACCATGCTTGTGCCACCCTTAATGTGTTGCTTTTCCTCCTTTTTTCTGGACACATTCTTGATGTGTTTGCTTCATTCCTTCCCACGTTCTGTCTTCAGTGTATTCCTTTCTGTGTGCTTTCTGTTTCAACTCCGTTTTGCTCACATATCTATCGGACGAGTCTATGCTTTGGTTGACTTGGTGTGTGTGTGTGTGTGTGTGTGTGTGTGTGTGTGTGTGTGTGTGTGTGTGTGTGTGTGTGTGTGTGTTTCATGGGTTTCACACATGATTGTTATGTCACTTTTCACCTTCTTTTAGGTGATCTCCCTTTTTCATATCCTTCTTCATAAGATTTTACGATTTAGCCTCCAGTAATTTTTCGCTCTTATTTTTCCTCCCATTTCCATAGGTTCACTGTTTTCCTCTCCATTGCGACATTGTTGTTCCTGCTCCTTTTCATGCCTTGGTTACCTTGCATGTGTTCAACTTATTTTCATAACTCCCTTCTTTTGTCCTTTCTTTCCCCTGTTCTTCGGTTACACTGTCTGTTCTTTTCAGGTCAGCACTAGTAATGGCAGGAGCCCGGTGACTCTGGCGTTGTCACTGGTGGCAGCGAGTATGCCCCTGGGCTATTGTGTGCTGTTCACCTGGACGGGCGCCGTTGAGGAACTCACCGGAGACGTCTCAGCCCCGCTGTGGTTGGGTAGCGCTGCAGGATTTCTTGCTGTCATCGCCTTTCTGTTTGTAGGCAGAGTGTAGAGGTATTGGATTGGAGATAAGGCAGACATCAGACAGAACAAATAGTATTCATACTGCTCTATGCTTTGGGGAAAAAAAAAAAACCCAAATAGTGATGATGCTTAAATACTCACTTTATATGAATCATGTTTCGAAAAATGTCAAATCCCACAGTCAGTTCAGTCAAAGTTGGAAGTACGAGTTAACAGTTGACCTTGATTACAGTTAAGAAAGTCAAATTTCAAAATTATGAATGTATGGCAAATACATTACCTCTTCACATGCGTTTGTGTTAATGTGTATCATACACACACACACACACACACACACACACACACACACACACACACACACACACACACGCACACACACACGCACGCACGCAAGCACGCGCATGCACATGCATGCACACGCACACACACACACACACACACACACACACACACACACACACACACACACACACACTCACACATACACACACCTGCACGCATACACAGACACCAGCACAGAAACACAGACAGACAGACAGGCAGGCAGACGCACACACACACACACACACACACACACACACACACACACACACACACACACACACACGCACACACACACCACACACACACACATGCAGACACTTGCACACGACTATGAACTAACTCTTGGTTTGTGTGGAAGTTCGTTCACACGCACGCGTGCACACACACACACACACACACACACACACACACACACACACACACACACACGCACACACACACACACACGCACGCACGCACGCACCCCCCCCCCCCCCCACACACACACACACACACACCCTGAATGTTAACATACAACCCATACTTTTAAGAGAAAAAAGTTCGGGTGCAGGTGAACACTGTTCAAGCAGCCTTGAGGGACGTGTTCAACGAACAGTCTTGTTAATGGGACCGACTTTCTCAATTGCTGTTAGACAACTGGGTACTTCCGAGTGAAGCACCTGACACTGGGATTGAACCTTACACCCTCCCCAACTCATACACACGTTTGGTCACACACACACACACACACACACACACACACACACACACACTCACTCACACGCAGTCAGGCACGCACGCACGCACACACACACACACACACACACACACACACACACACACACACACACACACACACGCACGCACGCACACATACACACCTGAGCGTGCGTACACATGTTTGTACTCAGACACACACAGAGGTTTGTAAACTGATGGTTCCGAGGACTACCATCAAACACCCTCAGTGTTGGACTATTTTCCTAACTGGTTTAAAAAAGAGAACAGAAGAACATTCGTCATCAGCTGCCCCTCTTCATTCGGAATATTGATAAGCATTTTATGGTGTCTTCAAAATCGTTGATGAAGTCAAACGGCTGGCACACATAGCCAAATTGCAGACACACATATATATTGTATTTTACAATGACGGTGTGTAATTTTACTCTGCAACTATTCTAAGAACACTCAGGTGTGTATTTTTTTACAGTCACACGGATAATTGTGTGTATGTATACACTTTTGCAACTATTCTAAGAACACTCATGTGTGTATTTTTTTACAGTCACACACATAATTGTGTGTATGTATGCACTTTTGCAACCATTCTAAGAACACTCAGGTGTGTATTCTTGACAGTCACACGGATAGTTGTGTCTATGCACTTTCTATATATTATAAGGATGCCTTCTACAGTTAAAGGACATTGTGTGTTTACATTTGTAGCTATACTAAAGATATAGTGGGTAGCGTTAGACTAGATCCACCCTCCCACCAAAAAAAAAAAAAGAACAAAAACAAAAACAAAAAAGCAAAACTGCAGCTTGGTGACTGGCAGAACTTGTAAGGCTGATAAGATAAAAAATAATAATAATAATACAATAGGGGTGGGGGGTAGAGGGTGGAGAGAAGAAATCAAATAGCAGACAGACACACTGAATCTGATTTGCAAATGGCCATGAAAAGGGTGTGTTTATCCAATCACTGACGGATTCCTGACCCCCTCTCACATAGTTATTATATCAGGAGGCTGTCAGTCATTGGGCCGATTCTCCTCTCACCGATCTGCAGATTGACTCCTCTCTCCACGAGGGCAGTGTTGCACATATTGGCAGCTAAGGAAAACGCTAAGTCAATCAGTCGATTGGTGGAAAGATGAGGAATTAGAGAGAGAGAGAGAGAGAGAGAGAGAGAGAGAGAGAGAGAGAGAGAGAGAGAGAAAGAACAAATACAGACATTATAAAGCCATCCAACTTGCCCGCCCCCATCTCTCTGGCGATAGGCCTGGTCATCTTCCACTTCCCTTCCCCATCCCACCCCTAATGTCCCTTCCCCCTTCTCCTCCTCTCTCTCTCTCTCTCTCTCTCAGCGACTATAGAAAATAGGAGTAGGGGTGAGGAAGGGAGAGGGGAGGAGGAGCGGAAGAGGGAGGGGGAGAGCGGGAGAGAAAGCATGCACTGCATGAACTGCACGGATAGCATCCAACTAAAAACTGTTCATGTTTGTGGGGCGTCTGTCGGGTTTTTTTTGTTTTTGTTTTTTTTTTTTTTTTTAAAGCTTTAGTCATTCAGACATCAGAGTCATGTGTATTACAGCGAAGCATTTTCTCCGTGTTTGCGTGATGCAAAATAATCCTGAAGGCTATGGTAACTGGCCAGTTCCCTACTATTGATTTTTCCCTGTGTTCCCCACATCTTCTTTTGTCCCTGGGCAACTCTATGGTGGACATTTGCGTCGAAAGAAAGCACAGTGAGCGAAAGTAGCATGTCCGGGACAGAGACAGAAACACAGATACAGACTCTGAGAGAGAGACAGACAGACAGACAGACAGAGACAGACAGACAGACAGATAGGCGAACGAACAGTAAAAAGACAGCAACAAGAGAGATGGATGTATATCTATCTATATATCTATCTGTCTATCTAGGTAAAGAGAGACAGACAGACGGACAGACAAACGCAGAGAGGACAGACTGACATATAGAAAAAGACAGAAAAAGCAAGAGAGAGAGAGAGAGATTCTCCAACATCGTCCATGGATGTTGCGATGAGTGATGTCTCCTCATCAGCATATTCTACAGCACTGTAACTTCCAAAAGAGTGTGACGTCACTGGATGCCCATATTCCTCTTCTTCATACAGAGTGTCCTCCAGGAGAGGAAACTCCTCAGACCAAAAGGATGACTTCTCCTCCTCTAAGGTCATGAAGGAATCTAGGTGGTTGTTGTTCCCACCTAAGGAGTTCATCTTCAAAGTGTCTTCATCGTAAGAGTGGATACTGCTCTCATTGCAAGAAAGAGTACCGTTTTCATGGAATTTCCTGGGGTCTATTCCATTCCTTGTTTCCTGGTGTTTTGCTGATGATGTTGTTCCAGGGCTGTTTTCCTGAAGGTCACGCAGCAGTTTTCGACCTGTGCAGAGAGTGAAGAGTAGTCCAATGATGATGATCATGATGATGAGCAGACCTTGAACACTGGTCTGGATGGTCAGTTCAGCACTGCAATGGAAACAAACAAAAGATGTAATTGGTCAACCATGTAATTGTTCTTGTTCTGCTAAAGGTTCAGCCATGTCTCTGAAATCGTTCATTGTGGCAATGCAAAACTGGGGAAAGGAAACCTATTTACTTTGATATCAAGATTTGGTAGGGAAAGGGCAGGAAGTGCACCACGACTGATCTTTAAGCACACAAGAATGAAGACGTCAGTGAACCTTAGCACACCTGATGGTAAGTTGTTAACACCTACAATTTGGCGATGCTGAAACAGCTCGATTGATTTCCGTACATACAAATGTAGAGTGGCCTTTTCGAGCCATCTTAAATTTCTTAGCAGTACGCCCACAATCCTCATTCCGATGCCCCGGACACAGCTACATTCAGGTCGTTCTGCTGCAGCCTCAGGACCGACAGTCCACAGAGAGGAAAGCGGTCGTAAAAGGGTACCCCGCTAGACATGACGCTGCATTCTCTTTGGCGGTATTCAATGGCCTCTCTCTTCTGATCCAACATGCACTGGACGCATCTTCAGCCTGCTACTGACGAATGAAATAACAGTCGAAGAACCAGCATTACTTGGGACTCTTTTCCAGAGGGCTCCACCAACATCCATCAAACAAGACTCCCATGAACTTACCAGCACTGAAGACATTAAGAGTCTCAGAGAAGCAATCCAAAATAAAGTCATCACGAAGAAAACAAAATGTATCCGACAATAAATCCTTCCAGGTTCGGTACACATTTCAGTGGATCATACATAGATGAGCAACGAGCTTTGACATTCAAACTTTCCTCTTCTGAACAATGCTAAAGAAGGTAAAGGGAAACCTGGAACCTGTCCTCTTCTGAACAATGCTAAAGAAGGTAAAGGGAAACCTGGAACTTTTCCTCTTCTGAACAATGCCAAAGAAGGTAAAGGGAAACCTGGAACCTTTCCTCTTCTGAACAATGCCAAAGAAGGTAAAGGGTAACCTGGGCCAGTCAATGTTCAGTGTAGCAGCCGACTGTGGCATGTCTTCGTCACAGGGATAGCTGATAGCGTCTTTCAGGATCTAAAGAGTTTAACTCTTCTAGAGCGGACTGACATTTTTCACTGACGGAAACGAGTCCGATCGTGCATGTCAACAGATAGAGGATGACACTCTGGATGCGTGAGCCATCTTTGACTCTCTTTATTATCCGTTATTATCTTCCTGGAATTTTATTCACGTTTATTCAAATTACATTCGCCTTTTCCCTCTTATCTACATTTAGTAAATACGCTGAACTTTCACGCATTAAACCAACCGTTTTTGTCTTTTTGCACTCCTCTCTCTCTCTCTCTCTGTCTCTGTCTCTCTCTCTCTCTCTCTGTCTCTCTCTCTCTGTCTGTCTGTCTGTCTGTCTGTCTGTCTCTCTCTCTCTCTCCTCTCCTCTCTCTCTCTCTCTCTCTCTCTCATACATTCACACCCACAAACATATAGTACACTATCGCATCCCACGTTGAAATACCAACCCCTTCAAAGAAGTCAGTCCCAGAAGTGAGTTAAAGTCGACCAGTCCAAGAACAGCATTGGTCACACCCCCTATGGCCCCCATCATCACCCCCAGCACGATCAACGACATCTGTTCTTCACGTGCGCTGCATGAAACCATGAAAGCCTTGACGAAGCAGTTCGATAGATCGAAGCCAAGGTCCATGAGGATGAACCCAAACATCCCAAGACCAGCTTTGAAGGGCACCTGAGGACAGTGAGGTGACACAAACTTGTATGTATTTCACGTAAAATGTTGGATTGCTGTTTGTTATTGATGGAATATTTGTCCGATCATCTGTTGTTGTTGTTTTTTTTTTGTTTGTTTGTTTTGTTGTTGTTGTTGTTTGTTAGACGCCTGCTTTTACGACACAATTATCGAAAGATATGAGCTGGTATTTTGCTGTGATTTGATGTCCAATGCCATCTGCAGAGGACATCTTACGGTAGGCTGAACGAGTTCAGAATAAAACAAAAAACATAGAGGACTGCAGTGGACACAGAACTGTTCCTTTTTGTATGGGACAAAAGGAAGAGGTAATTACTTATCAACGACTACTTTGTCACGACACTCCGTTAAGTACTGAGGGACATTACAAAATGAAGGAGGAAAAAAACCGACCTTATTTTGCTTTGAAGTGGCTATGATGGATATATCAAATGTTACTTCATCTGAATGTACAAAAACAGTAGTTTGCCTTTAAAGAGTGCATTAATAGCCACAACGTCTCTCTCACGTTATCCAGCTCTAATCATTGTGATGGCAATGGGATAATTCATTTCATGGAGATATTCTGTGGAACTGTAGAACTATGAAAGATCTGGCCTGTCCAAAGGAAACACAATGATATCAGCAAATGGTCTGTGGTGGTTTTAGTTGCAGCTGCACTGGCTTAAGTATAAGGGGTATTATTCACAGTGGTAGAAGTACGAGTAGGCCTAGTCGTTGTATAAGTAGTAAGAGCAAGAATTGTGTTTGTGTATTGCTGCTGCCATTAACTATGTATGCATGCCTTGTCATGGTAATATTTTTCTTAGTATTAACCTTTAGGCTTCCAGAACGGCGAATAATTTATGCCCCCGTCGCCGCCATGGTTGCCGTTCTGGAATGGCAGTCAATCATATCGGCTTCGTGTAAATTCGAATAGTGTCAGGGAAGCATAACTATACTAGATTCGGAATTGTGAAGGTCTGTAAAATCTAAAAATATCTGGGAAACCCCCTTACGACATCCGGCAATGACTTTTCAAGCGATCTAAGTAGGTGACTGCAGTGACAACAAATAGATTAGATGACTGACTGCGTAGTCAAGGAGTTAGTATAAACGAATTGGCTGACGAAAGTGCAAAACTGGGTGCCCGAAATTTAAGTGGTGCTGCCTCATTATTTGTTCCATTATCAGTTAATGAAATGTGCTGTGCAATTGAAAGAGTGGTATATTTGAATTTTAGAAACAGGACTCAATCTGGTCGTTTTACAGATTTATTTCTGGACCAAAGCATATTGTTTGTTTATTACATAGAATGAGGCTAGATGCTTAGAAAACAGAACATTAAAAGAATGTTCAGTGTGCGTGAGGTGGTTGTATTTCCATTTTACACATTCTTTTAAACTGCCAGATTCTAAAAATGTTATATTTTGACAAGCAGTGCATTTTAGACAATAGACTATCAGCTGATTCTGTATTATACAATCAATCACTAAAAAGTGTATGGCACTGAACGAAGTACATTGAACAGTCCTGTTAGCCTTCTACTATAATTTGGCTTTACATTTTGCGATTATGATATTTTAATGCAATGTAGTATACTCGTATATGTATAGATAGACGTATTTGTATGTGTGCGTATATGTTTTCATGCTATCTGTGTGTGTGTGTGTGTGTGTGTGTGTGTGTGTGTGTGTGTGTGTGTGTGTGTGTGTGTGTGTCTGTGTGTGTGTGTCTGTGTCTGTGTTGTGTGTTGCCCTTTTTCCTCCGTGTAATATTACTATGTTGAAAACACGTTAAACAACAGATTCATTCTAATGAAGGAACAAGATGGCATCTCCTCTGCCAAGGTCGAAGGAATATTGGATGCACCCTCCGATGCAAGTCGCTCTCCTGAATAAATCAAGTCGCTCTCCTGAATAAATCAAACTTTATA
>CM065728.1:68464160-68474160 GCA_033310375.1 Conus canariensis | reverse complement strand
TCCGGAGTCATGAACCGGGTGTGGCCCAACCCCCCTAGAGTGTCAGGAGATAAGGGCCGAAACACTTGCTTGAAGGGGGCTTCTCTTCTGAGGACTCTCTGCTGCCACGCTCTCCACGAGTTTCTTTCTACTGATGCATGGGTAAACCATTGACTTCCGGGAATAGGCCGGAGGACGTCCGGGAAAGACCGGAGGACACTGGGAAAGACCAGAACCAAGGGCTCTGTGGGCTGGCTCCCCACTTTGCCTTAAACATGTGGCTACTAAAAATAAAAGGAAAAGATGCTCCCAGGATTCACCGAAAGGGGGAGAGAATGATGAATCCATCGGTGCTCAACCAATCATGACTGCAAATCCCAAACGGACTATGAACATGGACCAAATGGAATATCCATGTGTCTGTGGAAAGCGTTTCGCTACCACCCGTGGCATGAAGATCCACAGAACAAAGATGGGATGTGTGAAGACTCATCTGAATGAGCAGCAGCGCACTGCATCAGCAGATAAGACGTCGGAAGACCAAGGCCAGGATTTAAACCACAGTGCCAAGGACATCCACGCTGTTGGTTCGGATGAGGAATTTGCACAGGCCCTCGATGCCAGGCGCCTGAAACTCAACCTGCCACGAGCAAACGAAACTGAAGATTGGGAGAAACTGGATGCAAAAATCGTCCAAAGACTCGATGCACTGATAGGGAAAAGCACCCTGGAACACAAACTAGCCACATATGGGGACATTGTGTATGCCACATGTAGAGACGCCTATGGAGCAAAACTACCCAAAGAGAAAACACCTCCAAAGAAATCCAGACGCCAAGAAAAGATGGACAAGATCAGGGTCCAAAAGAAAAACCTCAAGATGCAAATGAAGACCGCACTGCCAGCTGAAAAACAAGGCTTGGAAAAACTGTGGAAAGACCTGAAAGAAAAACACAGTGCCCTCAGCAAAGCGGAATCTGCGAGGAAGAGGAAGAGCAAAAAGAAGAAGACACAAGAGCGCTTCTTCAGAGACCCCTTCCAGTTTGCCAGAACACTGTTTGAGCAGCCAAAATCTGGGACCCTAAGTGTGGACAAAGGAGTTCTTGAGCAGCATCTGAGGAAAACATACTCTGACCCACAGAGCAAAGCACCACTCGACATTCAAGGTCTGGTGTGGCCAACCAACCCTGAGGAACAGTTCAATGGCAAGCCTCCAACGTTGGCGGAAATCAAGAAGGTGGTCGACAAAGCCAGAGCCAAATCATCACCAGGGCCAAACGGAATACCTTACCAGCTTTACAAGAAATGTCCCAAGGTGCTGGAGTGGCTCCACAGGCTGCTGCGATCGGCTTGGAGAAACCAGAAGATCAGCGGCCAGTGGATGACGGCAGATGGTGTGTACATCCCCAAAGAGCAAAACTCAAGTGACATTAGCCAGTTCAGGCCAATATCACTACTGAACGTCGAAGGGAAAATCTTCTTCTCTGTCATGGCAGCAAGGCTGACCAAGTACCTGATGGAAAACAAGTACTTGGATGTGTCAGTCCAGAAAGGTGGCATCCCAGGCGTGGCGGGCTGTGTAGAACACGCCACAATGATCTGGGACGCAATCCAAAAAGCAAAAACAGAAAAGAGAGACCTGGACGTAGTGTGGCTTGATCTGGCAAACGCATATGGATCTGTGCCCCATGAGATGATACAGTTGGCTCTTGAGATGTACCATGTGCCAAAGAACATCCGCGACATGCTCAAGAAGTACTTCAATGGCTTCTCAATGCGGTTCTCTACCAAGGAGTACACAACAGACTGGATCAACTTGGAAGTGGGTATTGCAATGGGCTGTGCAATTTCCCCAATACTGTTCGTGCTGGCAATGGAACTCATCTTGAAAGCAGCAACAAACAACGCGAGACAAACAGACCTTGGCGATGGATACAAGATGCCTCCTCTCAAGGCCTTCATGGATGACACTACAGTGATTTCATCCAGAGAAGACGAGACACGTCATGTGCTGGAGAGGCTGGACGACATAGTTGCCTCATCCAGAATGAAGTTCAAGCCAAAGAAATCACGGAGTCTCTCACTGAGGAAAGGAAAAGTGGCCGGATCTGTGGTCTTCAGTGTTGCCAACCAGGCCATTCCAACAGTCACAGAAGAACCAGTCAAGAGCCTTGGAAGATGGTATGATGATACGCTGAAAGACACACAAAGAGCAAAAGAAACCAAGCAGATGGCGGAGGAAGGCTTGGAGACCATTGACCAGTGTGGGCTCCCTGGCAAATACAAGGTCTGGTGTCTGCAGTTCATGCTGATACCAAAGCTGCTATGGCCTCTGATGATATACGACATCTGCACCAGCATAGTGGAGGCAATGGAAGCCAAAATCAACAAGTTCACAAGGAAATGGCTTGGTGTCCCACCCTGTCTGACTGACATAGCGCTGTACTGTCGCCAAGCAAAGCTGAAACTACCCCTGAAATCCATCCTGGAGGAATACAAAGCAGGGAAGATCAGACTTCAAAGCATGCTGGAGGACTCAGGAGACAAGGTGGTAGAAGCAATTAAGCCCCAGCTGAAGACAGGCAGAAAATGGAAAGTTCAAGAGGCGATGGATTCTGCAAAAGAAAGTCTCAAGATCAGAGAAATAACAGGACACACACAGACCAACAGACAGGGACTGGGGGTGACCAAAACTGAATGGTGGTCAAAGGCCAAAGGAAAAGCCAAAAGAGACATGATGATTCAGGAGATGAGAAAAGAAGAAGACCAAAAAAGACTCCAAAAAGCAGTCCAGCAGAGCCAGCAAGGGCAATGGACAACGTGGGAGAATGCACTCCAAAGAAGTCTCACTTGGAATGACATTTGGCACATGGCCCCTCTCAGGATCAGCTTCATTCTCAGATCTGCATATGACCTTCTGCCCTCAAATGCAAACCTGGTGAAGTGGGGGAAAACAGACGATCCTGCATGCCCCCTCTGCCATGAAAAACAAACAGTGGAGCATGTCCTAAGCTCATGTAAAGTAGCCCTGGCTCAAGGAAGGTACACATGGAGGCACAACCAAGTGCTCAAAGAAATTGTACAAGTAGTCTGGGCTAGTACCAACACCACAAAAGGGAAAATCAGGACTCCAAAAGCACCCGCAACATTCTTCACGGCAGGAGGCAGCAAATCATGGCCAAGAACAACAGTGCCACTCGAAACATGCAGGCAGAGTCTGCTGGACGGGGCAGATGACTGGGAGTGCACTGCAGACCTCCCAGAATGGAAGAGTCACCCAGAGATCATCAGCAAGAGTGGCATGAGACCAGACATAGTAGTCCACTCTAAGTCAACCAAGCAGCTGATCATGATCGAGCTCACGGTGCCATATGAGAACAGAATGGAGGCAGCTCAAATCTACAAGACTGAAAAGTATGCTGATCTGGCAAACAGCCTGAGGAGAGAAGGCTATCAGGTCAAAGTCCTCACTGCAGAAATTGGAGCTAGGGGGTTTGTAGGAACGTCTGCATACAGCCTCATGAAACAGCTCTCAGTTGCAGGGAAGGAAAAAACCAGAGCCCTGAAAGCAATGGCAGAAGCGGCAGAGAGGTGTTCAAGCTGGATCTGGTCAAGGAGGAACAAAAGTGAACTTCATAAGGCTTAATTTCCCTACAAATATCAGGTGTCCCTGTGGCTCAGTGGTTAAAGCGCGAGTCATTAAGTGGAAAATGAGCATGTCCAGAGGGTCATGGGTTCGAATCCCAGCCATGGCTCGTCCCAAGATGGGAAAAAAAGGGGCAGCAGAGGGACATCCGGAGTCATGAACCGGGTGTGGCCCAACCCCCCTAGAGTGTCAGGAGATAAGGGCCGAAACACTTGCTTGAAGGGGGCTTCTCTTCTGAGGACTCTCTGCTGCCACGCTCTCCACGAGTTTCTTTCTACTGAGAGTGGTCGAAATGTGTAACATATGTTAGAATCCACTACAGCATATGAGCTGTGTAACTGTTTTCCTTGGATTAGCAATGAACATCAACACATAATCAGTACACAATCAAATCATCCAAAGGTATGAAACAAACAAAATACAGTTTAATCCAAAAGCTAGACACTAAATAAACAAAGGGAGATAAGCATGCGTTAAAAATCAGTCCGTATGAACACGAACACAAGCAAACATCATCTTACCTTGTGAACGAAAGCAGAAAAATGAAGTCTTGAAAACAAATCACAAATAAACAGAAAGTAAACAAAACTGTTGCGCTATAATTCTGTCCATTTGATGGAACATTAATGCATTTCTGCTGTGCCTACAGGTTCCCACAGACCGAAACAAACCGTGAAGCCTTCAGTGTAGAAATCTGGGTCAAAGCACCTGTCCTTCAGCTCTCTCCGGAAGGTCTCTAAACCACACAGTTTATTCGTTACAGTTCACCCCGTCTACTTCAGAGAGGAGGTTGAAAACATACAGCAATCACCACACCTGTGACATTGGTTTCAAAAATTGATTAGCACTGGAATTATCCTGTGTCTTCATGTACATGGTCGTAAGCCCATTGCTTTGTTCTCCCGCGCGTGTCGAACGCACACACGCTCGCGCGCGCCTCCTCACATTCACGCACGCATGCACGCACGCACGCACGCACACACACACACACACACACACACACACACACACACACACACACACAGAGGTACGGTCTCACGGATGCACGCGCACACACACACACACACACACACACACACACACACACACACACACACACACACACACACACATCCACGCAAGCACGCACGCATGCATCTACTGGCGTATAAGGTTGACGAACTTGTCTGGGCATCCGAATTTGGATAGGATGGTCCAGAGGGCCTCTCTGTTCACTGTGTCAAAGGCCTTGGTGAGGTCAACGAAGATCGCATAAAAGTCCATGTTTTGCTCTAGGCATTTCTCCTGTACTGAAAATCGATTAAACAACCGTTAAAAAACGTTATTGTGCCGTTATTTATTATATATAAGTGCATTTTAATTAAATTTGGTATATAGAAATGTTATCACACACAAATGGCACTTCTGTACAGTGTTTCAAAATTTGACCGTTAAAAACCGTTATTCTTGACATATTGTCCGATTTGGATGAAATTTGGTATGTACACAGGCTTTAGCCCAGTGAGGACTAAAATACCAGTTTCAAAAGTGTACATCGGTTATATAACCGTTAAAACCGTTATTTTGCCGTTATTGTTTTTATATGTTGGTGAATTTTAAGAAAATTTGGTATATAGAAAGGTTATGACACACAAATGGCACTTCCATATAGTGTTTCAAAATTTGACCGTTAAAAACCGTTATTCTTGACATATTGTCCGACCTGGATAAAATTTGGTATGTACATAGGCTTTAGCCCTGTGAGGACTAAAATACCAGTTTCAAAAGTGTACATCGGTTATATAACCGTTAAAACCGTTATTTTGCCGTTATTTCTTATATATTGGTGGGTTTTAATAAAATTTGGTATATAGGAAGGTTATCACTATTCAAGATAAACTGGGAGTACGTTTATATGCTTTGCATCTTGTTTAAATGTAAGTTTGACGTCATTACGTCAAGCAGCCAGCAGCCCGACCATATTCTGTATTCAAAGAAATAGTCTGTAACGTAATGGGCCTTTCGTCTGCTATACGGTTGACCTTGATTGTAAACAACCTCGGAGTGACTTCCCCTGGGATCAGCGACTGGAAGCAGATCAACGGAACACAGCTCCACTTGGGTGAGGCTTACACTACTAACACAGAGGTTAGTAAACGATACATAGTCCTCTGTTACAAAACATAATTAGCTGTTTAAAGTTCATTGATCAACTTTTCAAATGAATAAAAAAAATATATATATTTCTTCATATTAGTTTATAATGCTGAAAATGTATTTAAGAATATGGCCCGAGTGCTAGATTAATCTTGTAGTTGTGGATCCATCGCTAAGAGAGTAGTACACAAGCGTAAGATCTAACGGATTCGTTTTCTCTTGAAGACAGCGGACCAGTTGGGCAGCCATAATCGGACGCCGCAGGGTAGGTAGATTTCCTTCATCTCGACTCGACACCGAGTCAACTCATTAATTTTTACAAAGCTCTTAAGTTTTACAGGTTTTGTTGATTACCAACATTATCTTTTCTTTGCAGATTGGAAGAACGAATCAGGTCCAGATCGATGTTAGTGATCTGTGTATTGTTCGGTCTGTTCCTGTGCTGATTGTGTATGCTAATGACAATACAAACGATTGCATATTAATGAAATATATCTAAGATAGTGCTGTTGTAAACAGAGTCGGACCAAATTCAAACTACAAAAAAATCGACTCTGGCAAATGTTCGACGTGCTGAAGTTAATATACAAGATTGATTTTATTTTTGTTGTTGTTGTTGCAGATTATTGTTGTTGTTGTTGTTGCAGGCGTTGTTATTTTATTTTCCCGTTCTCCATGATCTACCTTCATCAAGTCCCGGATTCAACATCTTCATTTCTACATTGCAAAAGAAAAGGATGTCCATCAAGGTGTTCTGTGAAGTGCTGTGTAGACAGTCGGTGATCAATAACCAATGTCAAGACTGTGCTCCATGTTCCATGGATGGAAATATTTATATCTTTATTTATTGATTACTTTCATTTAATCGTCGTCGTCTGTACAACACAATTGAGGCATAGACGTACAACCAAGAAAAAGACAAGCATATTCATCGAGGCGTTCTGCAAAGTGCTGTGTAGACAGTCGAAGATCAGCAACCAATGTTAAGACTGTGTTCACTATTCTATGGAATTTCTTGAAGCGGCAATATTCATATGTTTTATCTATTGCCTGTTCATCAACATCGCCGGTGCAGTTCAACTGAAGCATCAACGTACGACCAAAGAAAAGAAGGGGAAGAAAAGGAAATCCATAAATGATAAGATCTATGTTTATTTGTACTTGTTTGGTCCGCTCTGTGTTGTTTTGTTATATGTAATAATCGTTGTAATAAATGGTTGAAGCATATCTGCCTGTCTTTGGTGAAGAGGTGTGAGGGACTGAGAAGTGGCATGGCAAGAGTGAAAGGAATCCAAACTAAAAAAAAAATAAGAGTCACAGAAAAAAAGAAACCCTAGACCACCTTAATAATAACAAATGATAATAATGAATACTTATATACGCCTATTTTCGGCTAGAGACCAAGCTCTAAGCGCTTTACAATCCACACTCGTTTACACAACGGGCTGCCTACCTGGGTAGTACCGACTGAAGAGCTGCCAGCTAGCGCTTCATTCAGTCGTTTCCCGTGTCATACAGTCAACATCGTCCAATATCGTTCACTCAATATCCTTATTTCCTCCATTCTTTCCATTTCTCACGCAGGGTGCATGCTATGTGTAACGTGTCATCCATACCAACGGCCAAACTGCCCTTCTCTTCCGAAAGTTGGTGATGGGATTTTACGTGTGTGCAAGATGTTATGCGTGCGTTCACACACGGAACCTCGGTTTATAGTCTCATTCGAAGGACTGTATGGGGAATGGAGTCAGAACCAATGTTAACTCCGAGGGAAAAATCCCCCTGTACCGAAATTCGAACCCGTAACCTCAGGATCACGAGTCCGGCGCTCTACCATCTGAGCTATTCCGGCCCCCCTTCTCCTTTAGAAGGCTGTGAGAGCCATACATCAACATACAATCGGTAAGCCACTCAGACTCAAAGATCAACCAAGACCGTAAACAGATCTCCCCTTTTTCCAATGCTGGTCCCCTCTCCCCCCCCCCCCCCCCCCCCCATCCTCCTCCCGGCCACTCAGCACAGTCCACAACTCCAGTCCCCCGAGTCACAACCCCTCAAGTGCAACCCCTGCACACCCAGGCAGCACTTCTCCTGACGAGCTGCCCGCGGCGCCTCCCAACCTATATCCCATGAAGAACGCAGCCCTGACACAACTTGCTGTACGACTGCAAACCACTCGGGGTCAGCCTGATGCGCCAGGACACTGATCCGTGCGTCGAAGTGCCCTCGAAGAGTTGCGACGAACAACGAAGTCAAAACAGGAACAGACCTGGAGATGAGGACTCCTCCGAACACAAGGAGAGACTTCGACAGGAACTTGAATCCAGACCACTCACCCAGAGAGACAGGGATGAGTTGTAATTTCCATTGAACATCGTCATCACTCGATCATATTATTATAATTCAACACGTAATCAATACACTTGGAGCTTTCAGCGCCGCTCTCATAACATTATCACATTAGACTCGTTATCATAGATCTCGCTGCCACCGTCATTAGAGTCTCACAGACACAGTCAACATACTTCTTCTTCTTCTTCTTCTTCCGTAGAGCGACCACAATCAACATTCTGATTCTTTTGTCGCTATATAAAGAAGGGGGCCCACGAGTCAGCGTTCAGTGTTTAAAAAAAAAAAAAAAATTCGCATTAGCATTGCCAGTCTTGCTGCCACCAAGACACATCATCCAGTCCTCAATGGGGTCTTCTCTCACAAGATCCCTCCACACACATAGCCAGTCTTGCTGCCACCAAGACACCCACTCAGTCTTTTGCTTTTTGTCTTTTACTTGACTGTACCGAGCGTAAGTTACAGTCTATAGCACTGAAAGAAGACGAAGAAGAAGAAGCAGGGTCTCCATACGGCAAGTACAGCCGCTCACAAACACAAACGACGTGAAGATACAAAAAGCACAGTACTCACAACGCACAATATCCACAAGGCGCAATATCCATAATGCACAATATCCACAAGGCGCAATAATTCACATCGAACTACCAGAAGAACAAGAAGAATCAAGGTCCCCACACGGCAATCAGAATCGCTGACGAGTACTGACGACGTGAATATTGACGGGTACAGCAACAACAATGAACCACTGACGCACAGAGCTGCAGCGAAATTCGACAGGTCACAGTAAAACTAAATCGGCCACTGACGAACACAGTCAAACTGAAGATTCAAAGAGCACAGCAAACCAAGTATAAATATGTAAAAGAGATCGACGACCTCCTCTTCTAGCGGGAGCTTTAACAGTCGCTCTCAGCGACACAGCATTCACAAAACTTCACAAATATTTTTCCTGGCACAGACCTCGCTGTTGCCGTCATTAGTAGTGTCCCACAGACACAGTAAACTCCTGCGCCCTACTGACTTGAAAAGTCAGCCTCTCCTTGTAACCTTACGGAGATAGCGACGAATAAAAAACAAATAAAATTCCAGGCTGGACACAAAGCCTTGACCGTTTCTTCTTGCTCCTCGTTCCCCCCTCATTTCTTATTTACGTCATGTGGTTACCTAATTTTACCTTGACGTCATAATACTTATTTTCTACGTTGACGTCACAATATTCTCCATCCTCAAAAAAAGCAATGACCGTATTGTTTTTTGAAGAAGAAGTAAACAAACAGCAGAATACATAAGCTCAGGAATCACACATCAAAATAGCATCAGAAAACAACAGTTCACACAAGGAAACTCACTTCTTACCAGCCAGCCTCAGACAGCATCAAACACTGATGTCAGACGATGACATAGGGACGAACACTGCTCCACATGTCAGGAACAATACAACACAACACACTAAGCCACCTCTTCCAGATGGAGGCTGAAACAGCCTGGCCTAGACAAGGATACACGGACTCCTAATATCTAAGGGCATGAAACCCGAACATAGATATCACTGCTTGCCAAAAGGCAACAAGTCAAACCCTAAGATATATCTTACCTATAGAGGAGTTGACTCACCCAGCTGACCAATTACATCTGAAATATACACTGAACTGCACTCAGCACAACTGACAATGCACAAGCAAAACCTAAGAAGCACTGCATGAACAGCATGCAAACTTAACTCAGCAAACAAAACAATACAAAGACAGAAACAACAACATGAGAAATCCCCATCTCCAAATCCTACCTTAAACAGAACAGTTACACTAGTAAAACAGGTTTTGTTCACAGGCATTCATATGGCAACCTACACACACACACACACACACACACACACACACACACACA
>CM065728.1:68449160-68456660 GCA_033310375.1 Conus canariensis | reverse complement strand
ATGAGAAGGAAATCGAAAATGGGGTCACCAAGACAGCAGGGCATAAAGCGCCACATAATCTGAGACCATTAATCGATGAGGATGAGGATGATGAAGATGATAATATGGATTTTCGTTCTGATCTGAGACAGCTTAGGAGGGGGGAGGGAAGGGGGGGGGCTGATCTCTACACTTACTTTCATGATATATCCCGACGTTCGAAAGGTCTGAGAGAGAGAGAGAGAGAGAGAGAGAGAGAGAGAGAGAGAGAGAGAGAGAGAGAGAGAGAGAGAGAGAGAGAGAGAGAAATCTGACTGAATTTGAACATAGTTCATTATCAAAACTATGGACAAAATGAACGATGTTGTGACATACTCAGTTCATTTAGAGACTGAACAGAAAACTCAATTTACCTGTCCAAAGCGACAGTTCCTGGTGGCGCAGTGGGATCCCCGTCCAAGATGACCTTTCGCACAAAATCAGAAATGGTCAGCTTGTAGAGAATAATCCCTCCAAAGCTGGAGTACGCACTGCCGATCAAAATGGCGACCTTTGACCTGAAACTCCATTCTCGATGGCAAGGGCAACAACTCTTCTTTGCCTCCCCAGTCGAAAGCCGTTGCTTGGATATGTACAGGCCCGATATGTCGTCAAGATTCCAAGAAGTCAATGAACTCTCCGAACTTGATGAGATAGTTTTCTGTTCGATTGTACCGTACTTTGCCAGGAGGCCGGTAGACTTTGAAGGCCAGTGGTTTTGATCGTTTGAAATGTCTTCTGAAAACTTGTCAAGATTCTCTCCTTCTGAGAAATTCTCAAACTTGTCAGGAGTAAAGTCACGTTGCGTTTCTTCACGAAAGGCAGAAGCAGATGACATCTGAGTTCCTAATCTAGAGACGTCACCCGATTCCTCGGCAGATGTGCACTATGTGTGGTTCTCAGTGCCTTTAGACCGGCTGTGAGCATCAACGGATAGTTCATACTCCGGTGGGATGTGGATTCCGATGAGGTGATCCTCCTGAACTGGGTCACCTTGGTGTTGGTCTTTGGGATACAGGAGCCTTAACTGCTGATGACCAATCAACAGGGACAGCGTCATTCCGGCCAGGAGGGTCGACATCACCACAGCCACCTGGATACTGATCTGTATGGCCATGCCTGATCTGCACACAAAGAACAAAGCATCCGATAACGATTAGTGGCAAAATAGGACTAAAATAGGACACAGGACCCTACCTATTCGAATGGCATTACTATCCATTATGGGTCTCTACAATCTTTATTTTTTAAAAAAAAGTAGAAGTTTTCTATATTGTACATAGGGTGGTTAACCTAGATCCTTGGAAAGGATTTTCAAAATATTCTTCTATTTCTACTATTTCTTTTGGGTCTCTTCCATGTGACTATTAATCCTAGCAGGACCATACGGAGATCTAATTGTTCTGGTAGTGGACCCTTCTTTTTATTATGACATTCATGTCCTTTCTTCGATTGAGACCAATAATCAGTGAGCCCAGGTCTGCCTGCCAATAGAGTTTTCTTTGCAAGAGTTCCCCTTCCTCCATCACAGATTCAATCAGGCATATGGACAAAAAGGGTAGGTTTCTGTCCTTGGGATGGGAACACGTGTGTATATGATTGGCAACCATACATTTGTTTACCTTCCCCAGATTTATATCGCTCTTGTGGTTGGCCCACCTTCGTTTAATATCTAAAGTGGAACCCACATACCATTCCTCTGGATGGAGGCTGCATCTCAACACATATACCACATTTGGAGTGGTACACGTGAGGTGTTCTTTAATTTTCCATGATCTGTTATCCCATGGGGAGGTAAGCGTAGTGGTATTTGTCGAATGTTTGCATGTGTCACACTTTTTCTTGCATTTGAAAAAAACAGGGGCTTCTTTTGGTCCATACAGAACAAGCCGTTTTGGGACGGTGGGTTTGTAGATTTCACCAAAGTTTTTCAGTCTTCTGTTTGCAGAGATGATGCATTTTGGGGGGAAGATGTTTGTGTTATCTGGATTGGCATGGAGGAGATGCAAGTTTTTTTTGTGATTGCTTATTTAGAAGGTGCTCGACGGTCAAATTTAGTTACCCAAGCAATCTTTTTGGTTTTCTTCGTTCTCGGCTGATGGAGGATCTTATCTCGCATTTTTGTGCTTCCTTGTTGATCTCTCTCAGAGGTCTCCGGTGCTGCCATCCTGAGATGGTTAAAGATTTGGCGACAGTGATCATCTTCTCAAATTTGGCGACAGTGATCATCTTCTCAAATCCTCAACCGTTGACGATAACCTAGCATCGGATCATTATGCTGTGAAGTGTGAATTAGATATCGTTAGGCCCGCCGTTCCAAAGACTTACAAGGAAGTTAGGAAAATATCTGCTATCGATATAGAGGCTTTCAAATCTGATCTGAGCACGGCCATACCGAGCGAGCCATCGGCCTGTCAGCTGACCTCTGCCCTCCGTGCCATGCTTGATAAGCATGCTCCAGTGAGCAGGCGCTTGATCACTGATCGCTCACTGTGTCAATGGCACAACACAGTGGGTCCCGAGTTGTCCGAGGCCAAGCAGGAGAGGAGGGGGGCTGAGAGGCGATGGCGCGCCACGGGACTGACTGCGCACAGGGAAATATATCAAACTGCGAGAAATCATGTTACTGACATTGTTCATCAAGCAAAAACTTTGTTCTATTCTTCAAAGATATTGGCCTGTAATACGGCCAAGCAACTATTTAATGTCACAAATAGTCTCCTAGGCAAAGTCAGCTACTCCCCCCTTCCCACCATCTTCCAAACTCAAGAGCTCCCTCAGAAATTCTTAGAGTTTTTCAATGGAAAAATTGACACTATCCGTGAAAAGCTAGATTCTACTGCACCTGTACATCCTCTGAATGACAAAGTTTACTGTGGACCTCTAAATCATGTGAACTTGATGCCATTCCCACTAACTTGCTCTTTCAGTGCATTGATGATGTCCTACCCCATCTTACTCATGTTATCAATACCTCTTTGTCCTCTGGTCACGTTCCTGAAATCTTCCGGTCCGCAGTGGTACGTCCATTGATCAAGAAACCTTCATTAGATAAAAATGTTCTAAAGAATTATCGGCCTGTATCAAATTTGTCATTTCTATCAAAATTATTGGAGAAGATCGTTTTGGAACAAATTCTAGAACATCTCGAAAAGAATCACCTTTTGAATCCTCATCAATCTGCTTACAGACAAGGCCATAGTTGTGAGACAGCACTCCTCCGTATAGTCAATGACCTCCTCTGCGGGCTTGACGATGGGAACGTTTCCTTATTAGCGATGTTAGACCGCTCTGCAGCATTTGACACGATCGATCATAATATTTTGTTCTCACGGCTTCAAACTTCCTTTGGATTCAAAGACACAGCTCTCGACTGGATTATCTCTTACTTGACTGGACGGATTCAGACAGTGTGTGTACAGGGAAGATACTCAGACAGTTCTCCTCTTAGGTACGGTGTGCCTCAGGTTCTGTACTTGGGCCAGTCCTTTTTGTGCTGTATGCTAGTCCTGTGTCTGACGTCATCAGTGGTCACGCCATGTCGCATGAGAGCTTTGCTGACGATACTCAGCTTCATCAGTCGGCTCCCATTGCTGAAACTGACTCACTGATTTCTCGGACGCGGGGCTGCATTGCAGACCTGAAGGACTGGATGACAACCAACAAACTACAACTAAACGACGACAAGACGGAACTCATGTTCGTGACAAAACAGCCTGAACATCCTTCTCTGCCTCCAACTGTCACTATCAATGACTGTGCTGTCTCTGTCTCCACCTCTGTCCGCAGTCTAGGGTCATACTTGACCAATCCCTCTCCTTTGAGAAACAGGTTTCAAATACTTGCAAGATTGCCTATTTAGAACTAAGAAGAATCAGCTCTGTACGTCACCTTCTCTCTACAGATGCTACAAAAACTCTCATTTGTGCATTTGTCTTATCTAGAATAGATTACTGCAACTCACTTTTGGCCAGCCTTCCAAAATACCTGATAGAAAGATTACAGCGAATCCAAAATCATGCAGCCCGAGTCGTCTGTAGAGCAAGAAAACATGCTCACATTTCGCCTCTCCTCCACTCTCTTCACTGGCTATCTGTCTCAAACCGTATCTCGTACAAAATCTCAACTCTCACTTTCTCTGCTCTCTTTGAAAATGGACCTTCTTATCTCTCAGATCTCCTTAAAATCTACACCCCCTCTCGACAACTACGCTCCTGTGCTGACGACCGCCTTCTGCGAATGACTCGCTTCAGGACTACTACTGGTGAAAGATCTTTCTCTTTTCAAGCTCCAGCGACGTGGAACAGACTGCCAGACTGTCTCAGACATTCAGATTCTATCTCTTCTTTCAAGTCTAAACTTAAAACCCATCTATTTTCTCATAATTAGTCAATGCTGTGGGGAGAGGGGGGGGGGGTACAACCTAACTCATAGCTGTCTGGGCCTTTTCAAATGTAGCGTATGTGTATGTTCTCTATTATATGTATTTGTTGTATGATTGAACGTTATAGGATTAAGTTTTTGTAGTGATATTTGAAGAATAAGTGAATGTCACATTGGTAGGATTAGGATTTGTTAGTTATTGTAGTAATAGTATTTGTAGTTGGGTGTAAGGTGTATTATTGTCTATGAGAAGGGTGAATGTAGTATGACTTTGTAAAGCGCTTAGAGAAATTCGTTTGATTAAGCGCTATATAAGAAATCATTATTATTATTCTTCAACTCTCTCTCTCTCTCTCTCTCTCTCTCTCTCTCTCTCTCTCTCTCTCTCTCTCTCTCTCTCTCTCTCTCTCAGCTTTTCATCATTACTGACTAACATTCGGAGTTTTGTCCCCATGCTTACAGCAAGCCCCCTTAAAGACTGATCTGGGGTGGCAGGATGTTGGAGGAAGGTAGCTATTGCAGCTCCTAGAAAATACATCCGTTTCGACGAAGCCATCATCAGAAATACGCGCTCTCAGATTTTAGTATTCTGCTTCACGTCCATGGTCAACAGTCCACTTTGTGCCAGGGGGGTGCAGGGCTTGGAGATGGGCTTCAAAAGCTGTTGTGCTGCCAACGTCCGGTAGAATGGCAAACCCGTTTTCCCTAAACCTGCTCCAATCCAGGTGTTTGTCTTTGTTCTGGAATATGGATGAGAGCAGTGGTACAGGGGATTCATCCACAAGTGTTCTGTCCATCTCACTCATAAAAACATCAACATAATCACATGCGTGGCACGGGCCCATAGCAGTCCCGTGGTTAGGAGTTACAATTACTGTATCCCCTTCTGCATGTGTGTATGTACAGGCGTTGTCTTCCAGCGCTAGTTGCAGCCCTTCTACAATGCATTTGGTAGATGCTTGGAGGGGGAAGGATACTCTGAGCATCTTGGCCACTTCAGGGACTCCCATGGAGTTGTCCACACTTGGATATAGGGCGATGACGTCACACACTGTCAGTGTAGCTGAAGTGGGGAGAGGGGCCACTGTTCTGTTTACCTTGTCCATTTTCTGCAGAAACTCCTTCGCGTCCATAATTTGGTATGTTAGTTCGTCTGTCAGGTGGCTGAAGGACAGTGGTATGGATTTGGAGAGAGGTTGTGTTGGAGTTCCGCAGCCAGACAGCAATAGCCTGTAGGGATAGGGAAATGGCTTATGTGTTTTCACCAGTGGTTTACATCTAGCAGGGTGTGATTTGGAAGTGTTTGTCACAAAAGCACACACTTCTTCACTGATCTCTCCTTTCCCCAGCCATTTGTTTGCCCCTAGCTTGACCTTGTTACAAGTTTCTTTGGCTGGGTCTTTGTTAAGAGTGTTGTACTGATCTTTGCCCTCTAGCGTTGTCCGGATGATTTTGTCATCTTCTTCAAGGGAAGTGATGACTGTCACAGAGGACTTGTCTGCATACCGGCATGCTGCCTGGTGTGTGAGGGGTACATTCCGGAGATCTTGCAGAGCTTTTCGCTGTCCTTTTGAGAACATGATTTTTTCTCTATTTCTCACATCTAAGAAGTCTCTTGTAAGTGTATTACTCACCTCTTGCATAACCTTTGAATTCCCCCCCCCCCCCCACCCCCTGCAAACCAGTGAATCAGCTGAGAGAGAGAGAGAGAGAGAGAGCGAGAGAGAGAGAGAGAGAGAGACAGACAGACAGACAGACAGACAGACAGAGAGAGAGAGAGAGAGAGAGAGAGAGAGAGAGAGAGAGAGAGACGTGCCGTTGCCCTGTGTGATATTTTCCACATAACAGAAGCGTTGGCCACCGAAGAAAAATCGCTGCACCTGCTGAAGTCCATCGTATGTGGGTCCATGATCTGTCATGGATAGGATCCACACATTAAAACATTTACTCATGCGCGCGCACGCGCGCACACGCACACACGCACACACACACACACACACACACACACACACACACACACACACACACACATGCGAACGCGCACGTAAACACACTCACGCAGACACACACACACACACACACACACACACACACACACACACACACACACACACACACACACACACACGCTGACTGACTAAAACCAATTCATTGTCAAATTAACCCATGGTTGTACTCAACACACACACACACACACACCACACACACACACAACACACACACACACACACACAAAGAAGAAGAAGAAGTAGAAGAAGACGGACCCCCCCCCCCCTCCCCGCGTTGTTCCACTCAGCTTTGCTCCTAAAGGTCTCAGAATGAATGCCTTTCTCCCTACGGACACGACAATTAGGCTGCTAAATGGTCTGTAATCATTCCACGCCCGACGATCATTGTCCAGTGAGTGAAAAAGCACTACGTGCCCAACACACACACACACACACACAGACACACACACACACACACCACACACACACAAACCAACACACACACACCACGCACGCACCATGCACACACACACACACACACACACACACACACACACACACCACACACACACACAAACACACACACACACACCGCGCGCGCAAACAAACACTACCGCTGCCCTCGCCCCCCCCCCCCCCTCCAACACCACACACACATACACATACGCACGCGCACACACACACACACACACACGCGCGCGCGCGCGTGCGCAATCATATACACGTACGCGCCTGCGCCTGCGCCCCCCCCCCCCTCCCCCCTCCAACACGCACACACACATACACATACGCACGCGCACACACACACACACACACACGCGCGCGCGCGCGCGCGCGCGCGCGCGCGCGTACGCATATATATACACATATGCGCCCATGCGTGCGCGCGGCCCTCCCCCCCTCCACCCACACACACACACTGGGGAGTATATCCACACCAGCTTCCCCATTCGTTTCAAAATCACTCTCCTTCTTCAAAATTCTTATAATCCCAAACGAATAAAAAATATATATCACTCAAAACACACTTCACCTGAATTGCGGAGGTCTGGGGTAGGAGGGGAGGAGGGGGCGAGGAGGGTGGCAGCCGAGGGAAGTGGGGTGGCGGGTG
>CM065728.1:68424160-68444160 GCA_033310375.1 Conus canariensis | reverse complement strand
AGGCAGACCCATCCCTCTCCTTCCGCTGCGTTCATCTTCCCAGACCTGAATCAGGTACCATTTGCTACTGGGTACTCTGGCAGAGTTTTCCAGACGGAAAAACCCCGATCCCACGTGTGTGGACCCCCCTACGCAGACAGCTGACCGGAAGCGAACAGCAGTGCACACTCCCATGTGGACGCGGCCAGCCTACTCATTCTTTCCGACAACTGCGCGCATAGCACGTGATGTCCGTCACAGGGCCAGTAGTTCCAGCTATACTAGAGCGAGCCTCAAGCAAAATTCCCAAGTACAGGAAGATGCTGTTCACCGTTCTTTCCGGCATGTGGGCTTTTCCCTCTACATCTCTCTCTCTCTCTCTCTCTCTCTCTCCTCTCTCTCTCTCTCTCTCTCTCTCTCTCTCTCTCTCTCTCTCTCTCTTTTCTCTCTCTAGGGACGTAATTCGCTCTGTTGCGATGTATATCTTCTATGCCTTGAAGAAAAGAGAAGAATTGTTACTGGGGAGAGAACATTAGGAGTACCATATGTTTTCATAAATTTATCTGTTTTACCTTGTTTCGTGGTCGATACGTCCTGTGTATACTTAGGGATCATGATGAAAAATGTGTATGTGTGTGTGTGTGTGTGTGTGTGTGTGTGTGTGTGTGTGTGTGTGTGTGAGTGTGTGTGTGTGTGTGTGTGTGTGTGTGTGTGTGTGTGTGTGTGTGTGTGTGCTTGTGTACGTGTGTGTGTGTGTGTGTGTGTGTGTGTGTGTGTGTGTGTGTGTGTGTGTGTGTGTGTGTGTGTGGTTTGCGCGCGCGTAATTGTAAGTGCGAGCGAAATTTTATGTGCGAGCTGTGCGAGTCTGGGAGAGTGCTACATACGGGTGTGATTTTGTAAGTATCTTGCGGTATTCTCAGTTTACGATTATACAGTTGGTGTGAGCAAGTTTTGTAAATGAGCGTGATCAGTAGTAATGTCACAGCGTCAGTGTGTGTGATTTCATTTTTGTTTCTTGACCTCATTGCAGATAGGTCGGTGGCCTTTGCAATTAAAATTTTCCGAGTTCCGAGTTCCGAGTTTCTCTCTCTCTCTCTCTCTCTCTCTCTCTCTCTCTCTCTCTCTCTCTCTCTCTCTCTCTCTCTCTCTCTGATTCCACTAAAAACCATAAAAGAGAAAATTTCTCTACGGTTTGTCGAGTGTGTAGAATCAGCAACATTTTCTTACTGTGAAAGTTGGGAGCTACAGAGAGACAGAGAGAAAACCAGTGAACGGTAGGATATTCTCTCGGACACCCTCCTCCAAACATATCATCGCTCCAATCTTCCAGTAAATGTTTTCTAAGTACAAGTTTGGACTTCGATCACCAGCATCGTTGCCTTAAACTGTTTAACTGCTTAAACGCTGTGTCATTCCGTGGCTGTACATATACGGATGTTTGCTTTAATGTAGACTGCTTTTGTAAGAAGTGGGGGGAAGCGAAAGGAAATCCTGCTTTCGACTCAGCCCGTGGCTGTACATAAACGGATGGTTGCTGTCAGGTAGCCTGTTATTGAAAGAAGTGGGGGAAGCGACAGGAAATCCTGCTTTCAACTTATTCCGCGGCTGTACATAAACGGATGGTTGTTGTAAAGTAGTCTGCTTTTGAAGGAAGTGGGGGGAAGCGAAAGGAAATCCTGTTTTCAACTCAAAGAACTTTGTGAAAACGTCTGTCATCTGGATTTCTTGGTGTGATGAATTATACGATTTACGAGATGGAGTGAACGTATGCCCATAGCTAACACATACGACACGCGGGCACTTTGAAAGATTTCCTTGACTGACTGGCTGACTGGTTGGTTCTGTTGAAGTAACTATCAGTGGTTATTCAGTGGAAGTGACTATCAGTGGTTATTCAGTTGAAGTGGCAATCAGTGGTGATTCAGTGGAAGTGGCTATCAGTGGTGATTCGGTGGAAGTGACTATCAGTGGTGATTCAGTGGAAGTGACTATCAGTGGTGATTCAGTTGAAGTGACTATCAGTGGTGATTCAGTGGAAGTGACTATCAGTGGTGATTCAGTTGAAGTGACTATCAGTGATTGTAGCAGAAGCAGAACAACACAGATGTATAAACATGACTGCAGCCCGCTGTTCACGCCGCGCTTGTCGCGGAAGTAATAGAAAGCTGAAGTACCGGACTCTGGGATATGAAATTAAACTCTCTTGGCCTATGTCAGTACTGAGAACAGTGCTACTAGCCTACCTGCTCCTCTTCATGTGTCAAATAAAGGGAACGACCAACCTGTCTTGTGGCTGTCATAACACTGTGGCCTGTCAACCTCTACAGTGCAACGACTATGTCAGCTGTCAAACCCTGCAGTTCAGCAACATCAAAGGTCTGCCTTTCACAATCCACATCTGCATTTGCCAACGTAGACGCCTTTTCCTCATGTTAGCTGTAGCAACTGGATTTGAAGCAGCCACCAGATGGAGAAGGCCCCAGTATAGAGTGACTATCCACACAACGAAGGAGGTCCAGGTGATCCTCCAGCTTATCATCCTTGAGACATACATGATCTGGATCGGATGGTACGTTCTCTTCTGTATGGATGTGGAATCAAATCCAGGGCCTGGGAGGTGGATGCATCAACAAGACCAGGCGCAGGACAGTCACAGCTTTGGCCCTTCAGACAGGTATAGGCAAAAGGCACGGGTTGGGTACTTTCAGAATCCAGGGTTTGAAGCCTTCAACACCAACCCAAGAGATTTTCACAGAAATCTACTCACTCTAGCTGGATATCCGACAATTCAAAAAAAAAGAATCAACAGACGATGTGCTGAGACTGGAGTCTCTATGTGGTGCCCTTCAAAGAGACAAGCAACAACTGAAGCATGACGTGCAGCGGTTGACTAGCCAGTGCCAACTCCTGGAGCAATACTGCAGTGAGTTATACCAGTGGAAAGACTCTTTCATGGAGATGTCAAAAAACATAGATGACCACATGGATAAACTAGAATCTTTCTCAAGACGCAACAACATCAGATTATTTTACGTCTTTGAAGGCCCCAATGAAGGCAATTCAAAGTGCATTCGGAAGGTGGTGCAACTACTGAACAGGTACTTTCCTTGCAAGTCATGGACAACTGACGATGTCGAACGTGCGCACCGTCTTGGACCTAAAACTGACAGCCATAATAATCCACGTCCCATCATTGCACGTCTGTTCCGATGGCAGGACACACTGGCCATCCTTCAAGCCACAATAATCCACGTCCCATCATTGCACGTCTGTTCCGATGGCAGGACACACTGGCCATCCTTCAGGCCAAAGAGTGCAGAAGGGAGATGGCAAACGATCTGGGAATCCGAGTCGCCTCTGATCTAACAAACCGCCAGAGCCAGGCCATCCAAGCAGAAAAAGATGCAGGCAGACACGCCTATGTCTGGAAGGGCCGTCTGTACTACAAGAATGGATCTCAGAAAGGACAGCGCAGAAGAGACCAAAGAAGTCTCACTGCAGGGGCAAACGCAATAAACCTTGCCCACAACCAGAGACGTGACATAGCTCACCAGAACAGAGAAGGCAGCAAAGTAGGCAGTCGACAAGAAAGCAGTGATCCTGCCGACAGGCCTACACAGGATGATCCCTTTGAACATCAACAACAGCCTGCAAGAGAAGCAGACGAGAGACCACCATGGACTTGGGATACGAACACATTCCCACTACTGAGCAAACCCAGACGAAACGTACGCCTTGGTGACAAAGGAAGAAGACATGCGGCCCCCCATCAAAAAGACCGTGAAGCCAGAGGCCATCAATCCAAACCGGTGCAATACAGCGCTTCACCAGAAGATTGTAAAGCCACCAAGACAAAAAATCAGACGCAGGATTCAGTACCGTTAGAGAGACTGAGTCATCCAAAGTCAAACAGCACCTCCCCAACAAGATACAGGAAAATAGTGGATGCACGGGGCATTAGGCTGGTACCAACTTCAAACAGCAGTGATGAGTCTCTGCCTGCAAGCCCTTCCCACAGTATTGAGGACAGAACCCATCCAGTCTTTGCTGACACACAGCCAACAAGCAGAGAGGTCACACCCACTCCCAGTAAAGTACACAGCCACATGGTGTCCCCTGTGCCCTGCCCAGTCGATGGGACTAACCAAACCTGTGTAGAAGGAAATCTACCCAGCAATTCATCCCAGACAACCAGTGATATAAGAGTAGCAACCGTACCCAAGGACCCCTCAGCGCAAGATGCTGTAAGCAAAATCCCCACTAGTCCAATATACCTTCAAAGTACACCAATGGCAAAACACAAGTTTCAGATTTCACCAACGCCAGACAAGCCAACAGAAGAGGAACCCCAGACAGATAGCAGTCAAAGTTACGCCAAACAGCTTGCTCATCCTTGGACAGACGTCCAGAACGATAGCAGCCAAACCTCTGTCAAACAGCTTGCTGACCCGTGGACTGCTGTAGATGCTATGGAGAGTCAATCTTCTGATTCCAGAACAGAGTTAGGGGACAAAACCAACACAGGCAGAGACCAGCAAGACGTGCAGGAGCAAGCCCAGCAAAGCTTCTGTCTAGAGACTGAAACCCCAACAGCAAAAAGTAGGTTGACCAGAAGCAAAACTAGGGCAAAACAAGCTCAGGCAACACAACAGCAAGGAAGGCAACAGCACGTCACAGAGTTATTTCCACATGCCAAAACTAACTCCACCCGAACGGAATCGGGAGCTCAGCCTCCAACAACCTAGGGATACGACCCTGCCCATGTCATCAACCCTGCCTCTGATGGCCAGCCCAAACAACCGAACATACATGGTCACAGTGTATCCTTTTTAACATATAACATAGAAGGACTAAATACTATCTATCAGCCTGACATTAGACAATTCTTGTCAAATTATGATATTGTTTTTCTTACAGAAACATTTTCATCAAGCTTTCCATCTCATTTATTTCCTGCTTTTGATGTGTTTGTCTCCCCAGGCGTGAGTGTATCAGACAGCACCACAGCTCGCCTCTCTGGTGGTGCTATCATGTTAGTAAAGAAAATGTATTCTAGTTTAGTACAACAAATTCAAGTTGAATACGACAGCTGCATCGTGCTCAAGATTTCAAAGCTTTTGCCAAATTTACGAAACGAATGTGTATTGATAGGTATGTATGTTCCTCCTGCCCATAGCGTCTATTATGTTGACACAGAAATCGAGATTGGAATTGACTTACTCGAGCAGTGTATACTTGATGTTTATGAATTGATGGGGGAATGTTCCCTTATGCCTATGGGTGATTTCAATGCTAGGACTGCTGATGCAAACGCAAAAGAGCTTTCTTTGCCATATGATGTTGATGTTGATGATAAGGATGACGAAAATTTACTGCCTGAAAAGGAGTACCAACGGGAATCGAAGGACTCTTCAACAAACGACTTCGGTCGTTGTCTACTTTTGTTATGCGAACAATTTTCTCTTGTTATATTGAATGGTCTGTTACCAGGAGACCGTAATGGGGCATATACATACATTGCTCACAATGGATCAAGTGTGATCGATTATTTCCTTATTTCTCGGTCTATCTTTGAATATGCCTCATGTTTACAAGTTATCTCAAGAATTGAATCCAAGCATATGCCCGTGAAACTAACCCTTAATGTTCAAAAGCAGCCGGTAAAAACCTGTGAAAAGTTAGAAAAAAACATTATTGAAAAGTATGTTTGGAGTCAAGAGCTTGAGAATGAATATAGGCAAGCATTGTTATCAAAAGACATTTCATTAATTTTCACACAAGCAGCTGAATTGATTAACATTGATATCAATGCAGCTGTAGAAAAAGTTTTAACAGGTATTGCTGATGCTGGGCAGTGTATGAAGAAAAAGATAGTATGGGGAAAACAAGTAATTGTACTTGGTTCGATAAGGAATGCAGGGACAAACGAACAGCACTTCGTCAGTCCCTGAGAAATTTGAATAAATGTGTGGATTCATACGATGCAGACGTACTTAGGGGCGAATACGCCACTATGAGAAAGGATTACAAATTATTTATAAAAAGTAAACAGTTAGAAGATAAACAAAATGTTCTTGTAACCCTTGAATGCAATAGTACTGATCCTAAAACATTTTGGGGTACCATAAAAAGACGTATTAACATTAGATTAACAACCTGTACTATTTCAAGTGAAGAATGGTATGACCACTTTGAAAAAGTATTTAATGACGCATCTATACAGAATGATAAACTAAATAGTAATAGTTCATTTTCTAACGAAGTTTTTGATACTCAATCTCTAACTGTTCGTGAAACAGATTGTTCCACTTTAGATTTAGAAATATCAGAACTAGAAGTATATAATGCCATGAAAGCACTAAAGAATGGAAAAGCAGCAGGACCAGATGGCTTCAGCAGTGAATTTTATAAAAACTCTTCTCCTCAGGTCATTTTGTTCCTGACTAAGCTCTTCAACAAACTTTTGGATTCAGGTATATTCCCCCAAAATTGGTCAGAATCAATTATACAGCCATTACATAAAAAAGGAGACATTAATTCCCCTGACAACTACAGGGGTATCTCGCTGTTGAATATCAGCAGCAAAATGTACACATTCATACTTAATAAGAGATTGACAAATTGGGCAGAGGACAATAATTTGTTAAGTGAAACGCAGGCAGGATTTAGAAAGAATTACAGTACAGTCGATCACATATTTACTCTACTTGCACTAGTTCAGAAGCAATTTTCAATCAACAAAACAAAATTATATGCAGCTTTCATCGATTTTAGGAAAGCCTTTGATCTCATAGACAGAAACCATCTTTGGCTTATACTCCGCAAAAATGGTATCAAAGGGAAAATGTTCAAAGCTATTCAAAGTATGTATGAAATAGTTAAAGCTAGGGTCAGAACTAACGGTGGTCTTACAGAAACATTCATGTGTCCTAGAGGATTGAAACAAGGCGATAACTGTAGTCCTATTTTATTTGCTCTTTTTATCAATGAGCTTGCAAATGATATAACACAACATGGTAGACATGGGGTAAGATTGTCACCTGATTTGATGCAGATTCTGGTTTTGTTATTTGCTGATGATGTTGTCCTCCTTTCTACCACTGTAATCGGGCTCCAGCACCAACTGAACATTTTAAGAAGTACGGCAGACAGACTAGGTCTTACAGTTAATAATGAAAAATCAAAAATAGTAGTGTTTAGGAAAGGGGGTTACCTTGCTGCAAGAGAAAAATGATTCTATGGAAAAGTAAAAATGGAAGTGGTAAATCAATATAAGTATTTGGGAATATTTTTCTCCACGGGGTTGACATTTTCTTACTCATTAGAAGATTTGGCTCGTAAAGCAAAAAAATGTGTTTTCAGTATCTTTAGATTCCTCTGGTCTATAGGCGAAAATTCTCCTAAGATTTTCTTTAAGATATTTGACACTCAAGTACAACCTATTCTGACATATGGAGCGGAAGTTTGGGGGTTGACTGCAGATCACACCCCTATTGAGAGAGTACATCTTCTTGCCATAAAACGTTTATTGAATATCAGCATACAAACACCTAATCCACTTGCATATTACGAAGCTAACAGATATCCGCTTTACATACAAACTTTTACTAAAACTATTAAGTACTGGTTAAGACTAACAAAAATGGAGGAATATCGTATTCCAAGGAAATCATACAAAATGCTGTACACAATGTACTGTCAAGGTAAGACAAATTGAATAAGCAAGGTTTGCATTACATTGTTTAGGTATGGGTTTGGATTCGTGTGGGAGAATCAAGGAGTAGAAAATGTAAAATCATTTATATCCATTTTTAAGCAAAGGCTTTATGACTGTCATTTCCAAGATATTGACGCTTTGTTGCAATCCAAAGAAAGATACAAACTTTATTCCACATTTCGTCAACTACAAAGTATTCCTGGTTATCTAGTGGAGATAAAAAATCACGCACTTAGAAAACACCTAACCAGACTTCGGCTTGGAGTTTCCCAACTTAAACCCCACAGGTTCAGATATTCGAGAAGCCAAGAAAGCATGACATGCCCATTTTGTCCCAACGAACTTGAAACAGAACTTCACTTTACATTAGTTTGTCCCAAGTATAAACTATTGCGGGAGAGATATATTCCTTCTAAATATTATATACATCCAAATTCTTTCAAACTTACTTTATTATTATCAAATTCAAGGATGTGTGTGCCACTGGCTCTATTCCTGTCTAAATCATTTAAACTAAGAAATCAGAAACCACCAAATAACTGAGTATATTTGAAAACCAAATTACTACTATATATGTTGTGTTTGAAAGTTTGCTTTGTTGTAGGAAGCCTCTTCGGGGTCATGGACGAATGACTTGTTCAATTGTGGCTACTTGGGTGTCACAGGATGAATGGGATTGGGATTGAGTAAGAAAGGGAGTGAAAAATGAACACATAGTGTAGTCCATATTTCTTTATTTATACTAGTCTTGGTGCACTGCATTTACAAGTATACCATGCTCTCATCTTAGAAGTTATCTATTGTGTACTGTGCGTTTCTTCGTGTTATGCCGTTTACATGAACATCGTGCTCGGTTGTTAATACTTTTGCCTTAGCACAATGACAGTTAGCCATGTAAGTATTGTATAGTACTAACTTAAGTTTTGAATTATCTTCGCCTTCCACGCGCTCAAGATGCTGTCTCCTGTGGGCACCCCCATAGGGGGATGGATTTTTGTGTGTGTAACCCATCTTCATCCCGCAATATGGGCGGCCATACTCCGTCTTCAGGGGGATGAATGCTGTTTTCTTTTATGATGATATTGATAGTGATATCGGTAATATTAACAAGAAGAAGAACAGGAGGAAGAACAAGAACTGTTGGGGGGGGGGGGGGAAGAAACAGAGGAAGAAGGACGAGAACAAGAAGAAAAGGACAATAACACCGAACAGTGCAATGCTACTGCCGACGTTTTAGGGGCTGCAACTCATTGGCTTTGTGTGTGTGTGTGTGTGTGTGTGTGTGTGTGTGTGTGTGTGTGTGTGTGGGAGGGGGGGGGGTGCGGGGGGGGGGGGGGGGGTGAGGGATGATGATGATGAATTTCCTTGTTTATTCGTGACTGTTTTGGGAATACCGGTATCAAACTGAGCCTTAGGGGCAGACATGGGCAGAATGGTCTTCGAAAAGTTTTGCGGGTTTTGACATTTCAAGTGTATGTTTCCTCCTATCGGTCTCTCCTCTCTCTCTCTCTCTCTCTCTCTCCTCTCTCTCTCTCTCTCTCTCTCTCTCTCTCTCTCTCTCTCTCTCTCTCTCTCTCTCTCTGTGTCAGTCTATCTACCTTTCTATCTAACTTTGTTTATATATGTATATATTATAGGGCCTATATATAACGTTTCACTTGACAATTTGTGCTGCCTAGGTCAATGTCACCATTGAATCGTGTACATTATTTGAATTATTGGAACGCTTTATGGGCTTCCTTGCTTAAAAGCAATAAACTCGTTGACTCGTCGTTGACTCTCTCTCTCTCTCTCTCTCTCTCTCTCTCTCTCTCTCTCTCTCTCCTCTCTCTCTCTCTCCTCTCTCTCTCTCTCAGGTGGAGTGGGGAAGATGAGTATGTGTACATGGTGATCACTGGTGGATTTGGATTCAACATCTCAGAGAAAAAAGTCCAACATGACTTTCAAAATACTTTGTCCTAAAGGATTGCAGTGTGTTAATAAAAGTGTATATAGGCATACCAATCATTCTAGAAAATAACAAGGACACGCGCGTACGCCTATATTAGGGTCATGCATTAACATCATCATTATCATCGTCGTCGTCGTCGTCGTCGTCGTCGTCGTCGTCGTCGTCGTCGTCAGTAGAAGAGGACGTCTTTCTTTCAATATCGGGAAACAAGTACCGTCAAGTATATCAAAGATTAGATAAAGTTTTACTTAATCATCACATCGCCATCACAACACGTCTTCCACTAAAAAAAAAAAAAAAAAAAAAAGTTTGTTTCATTTGCCTAAAAAAAAAAAAAAGGCTAAGGTTGGAGATCCACAGCCTACTAGCCCCAGGGGCAGTGAACTGTCAAAGGGTCACTGTGTCTAGGGCACGGCATGACGGAAGACGGAGCCCATCTCTTTCCTTCCACTGTCTTTAACCTTCCCTGAACTGAATCAGGTAGACAATGACTGCTGGGTGGGCAGAGAGAGTTCTCAAGACGAAAAAAAATCCGGTCCCCCGAGTGGTTCGAACTGACGGACGTCAGTTCCGCAGACAAACGCTCTGACCATCTGACCACAGAGCCCTCTAGCAGCTCCCTGCCACTGCCGAAACTGGCACCGATCATTGACCACAGAGCCCTCTAGCAGCTCCCTGCCACTGCCGAAACTAACACCGATCATTGACCACAGAGCCCTCTAGCAGCTCCCTGCCACTGCCGAAACTGGCACCGATCATTGACCACATAGCCCTCTAGCAGCTCCCTGCCACTGCCGAAACTGGCACCGATCATTGACCACATAGCCCTCTAGCAGCTCCCCGCAACTGCCGAAACTGCACCGATCATTGGCCACATAGCCCTCTAGCAGCTCCCTGCAACTGCCGAAACTGGCACCGATCATAGACCACATAGCCCTCTAGCAGCTCCCTGCAACTGCCGAAACTGGCACCGATCATTGAAAATTGGCGTTGGTGATCACCATCCCTTCATTGCTTCACCTTGTGCACCTTTGTTACGAACGCGTCATTAATCAAACCCGATCCCCAAACCAGCATATGTCGACAATTTATTCCACAATGGGCGTAAATAGGAGTTTTACTGATACACAATATCACCTAGGGACCGAAGTGACTTGTTGAACCACCGCGTTGATACGGTTGCTGCCCGGTGATTTTTTTGTACTGCGTTGACATTTGGCAACCACCATAGCCTCCTTATTATCCCATTTCCACACAATCCACATTCATTATTGGCAGCACACGTGGCATTAATTGGCAGATGGAAAACACAGTCGATGCTATAAATATGACTGCTTTTCCACCATAAGAGTTAAAACAGACTTGTTTGTTCCAAAGTTCTCTCTTCTTAGAAGTCCTGTTTGTGTTTGAAAAGTACGAGACTTTCTCCTCGAAGACGTCTGGGTAAGTTGATCCTTGTGTGTTGTCGGTAACAACTTTGACATAGCATGTCGTCTCCTTACAGATTGTTCGAATTTACATGACAGACACTTTGCAGTCGACTCCAAGAAAACCTTGCTCAAAGATGTTTCACTTCTTGAAATGTTTAGTTGCAAAAAGAGATAAAACAATCATGACCTGATTCAAGATTTACGACAGAAAGATTTAACGCAAGTTTTGTATTAGGTCTATTTTAAGGAGTTGTAATTTTTTTTTAACTGTACAAAGAATTGAGTTTCACAGCCCCAGTATGGTCCCTCGTAATCAGCTGGTCTATAAACAACATGAAGGGAATTGAACTGAACTGAATTTTCCTGCCAGATGTCTTAAGGTCAATATTGTAAGGGGGCTGCTGCTCTTATGGTTTCAAAGACATGCAACTTTCTCCCTATTGAAGCCATTCTCTCGCTAATAGTAGTTGTTTCGATCTGTCACGGGCTCTTTTTCTTTCTCGTCACAACGTTTTCCAAAAGGCAGTGACTGTGTAGCCACAGGTAGGAGAGGATGATCCACAGATGAAAAAGAAAGCTCGAGACATGAAACAAGAGGAGGTAATCAATCAATGGAAAGAAGCTGATGGATTATTTGCTGAGGTGCTTTCCGTCATTAGATTATCATCTCCTACCTGTGACTATGCTGCCACTGCCTTTCCAGAATGGACTGTCAGGAAAAAGCTTTGCCGTGTAATCTTTTTCTGATGTTGGAAGCGTTAAACTGGTCATCTTTAGGTAATAATTGCACCGTTGTTTGTAGCATATCCCGTGGTGCAGTTTGATCACTTAAAATGAAAGCTGAGTTGATACCTTTATCAGTTTTAATCGAGCTGCACATACGGCCTTCAAAATGCTTTTAAAACTTAAGACATGGAACTCTAATCTAAGATAGCAAAAACTTTTTTTTTTCAAAGCATTAAAGAGCAGTAAACCAGGAAGTTGGGGTTTTTTTTTTTTTTTTTCATTTTTAAACAGTTTATTAAATTATTTACTGATTTGATATTGTCTCCCATGTATCTCTGTGAATCCAACCTGACCTTCATTTATGATTGATTCATGCTAAAACGTTCTAAAGTTTGTTGAAAATACATGAAAATCCTTTGTTGTAATTCATAGTGATGAGAGAGATAATGGGCCGTTTGCTTTATTGTCGTTAAGGATACAGTAAGTAGATCTTTTTATCATAATGACGGTTCCTCATTTGTAATTCTTTATTTTGTGATCTAACAACAAATGTCCCAGCTGTTTCCAAAACATTTTAAAGATTTTATCAGTAGATCCATCTGTTCCTGGGCTTTTACCACTTGTTTCATATAAAAAAAAAACTTGCCTTCATTCATCAGTAGTAATTAGTCCATCTGATATTGTGTGAAGTTGTTATTAGCCAAACTTTCTATTGAACAGTTGCAAGCGCTTTTTCTTGTATAAATTTCATAAACCTTTTTTCTTTCCAGTATTGTTTCTTTAGGATCGTCTCTTACCTTACTGTTTTTAATTACTAGTTTTCTCATTTGTTTGTTGATTAATCAAATCTTTAATTAATTAATCTTTAATCAAAATTACAGATATACTAGGAAATTTGTTGGCTGTCAGTGATTCATTTGGCGTTTGAACTCAATAGCGCACCTTTAATCTCTTTACATTTCTGATTGTTCTCAGCTGTTTATTCTTTTCATGTAGCGTTTTTATTCCAAATTCCGTTTTCTGTTTGTTCAGGTGTTTATTCTTTCTTCTTTAGTTTATTTCCAGTTTCTGTTGTTTTCTTTGAGAGGGTCACGTGGTTAGAGTGTTTGCCTGCGGACCTGGCGGTCGTGAGTTCGCATCACTCGTGGTGTCAGATTGTTTCCGACGAAACAGTACATAGGTACCTGATTCTGTTCAGGAAAGCCTAAAGGCGGCAGAAGAGAAGGGATGGGCTCCCCTTTCATCATGCTGTGTCATAGACGCGGTGACCCTGTGTGTACAGTTTACAGTTCACTGCCTCTGCGGACAATAGACCGCAGGATCTTTAACTTTTCACAAATCTGTCTCTTTCTTTCGCTCCTTCTTCCTTTCTTTTTTTCCATTGTGGCATATGCAAGAGCTTTATCTTTCATTTTCGTAAGCAGGAAATCTAAAGACCGTTTGTCTGGAACCTTCAGTTTCACTTCAAGATTTTCCTATTTCATTTATCGCTTTTGCAGTGATGTGCTGCGTTTGTTTTTGTCACAATTATCATTTTTTTAACAATTGATTTCACCCACATACTGTTTATTCTTGAGCAGGGAAGAATTGAATTTTCTTAAAGTATGTTCCTTTTCATTTTCACTAAATTTCAGTCGCAGGTTAACTGTTGAATATCAGAAAGATAGTTTGGGATAATATTATATTCAAGATACTAATACACATTATCGAATACCAAGAAAAAGTCCTGTCTACTTTACTCTGGTGGTGTTGGTGTTCTCCAAGTGTAGCGTCTGCATTCTGGGTTATTCCCTCTCCACAAGCCTGCTAAGTCTAAGCTCTTCAGTCATCGCCTCTCGGATTATGACCATGTACATAATTATCCTTGTTATGAGCATTTCTTTGACTTGTCCATGTCTGAATCTTACTCTCTGCTCAGCGCATGTTTTTGGCTGCAAGTCCCTCCATTTTTACTACACTCTTTCCCTCAGCATTCCGCTTTCTCTGTGTGTTTTCAATTAGATAAAGGTGACTGGACTCTCTCTCTCTCTCTCTCTCTCTCTCTCTCTCTCTCTCTCTCTCTCTCTCTTGTGTGTGTGTGTGTGTGTGTGTGTGTGTGTGTGTGTGTGTGTGTGTGTGTTTCATTAGTCTGTGCGCACAGGTTGCTTGAAGTAGGAAAAAAGCGCGTGTTACGGTCAATGCGCGGGGCGTTACGTGTTGACGAATTTCATTCGTGAACATTGTGTTTGTGATTGAATGACCAGTGTGTCATTGACGAATTTCATTCGTGAACATTGTGTTTGTGATTGAATGACCAGTGTGTCATTGACGAATTTCATTCGTGAACATTGTGTTTGTGATCGAATGACCAGTGTGTCATTGACGAATTTTATTCGTGAACATTGTGTTTGTGATTGAATGACCAGTGTGTCGTTGACGAATTTCATTTGTGAACATTGTGTGTGTGTGTGTGTGTGTGTGTGTGTGTGTGTGTGTGTGTGTGTGTGTGTGTGTGTGATTGAATGACCAGTGTGTCGTTGACGAATTTCATCTGTGAGCATTGTTTGTGTGTGATTGAATGACCAGTGTGTCGGCTGTATGGGGCGTGTCTCTCTGTTAAGAACTCTTTTCAGCCCTCCCTCATCTTCCTTGACTGATGAGGGCTATTGTCTTTATAGTCAGTTTCATCAGTTTGGGGATTCTATCTTGATGATCCAAGGCTTCATCGTCATGGGTTTTAAGACGTTGTATCAGATCTGAGTCGACTTGAGTTTGAAACAAACGAAGAAGAAGAAGAAGAAGAAGAAGAAGAAGAAGAAGAAGAAGGAAGAAGAAGAAGAAGAAGAAGAAGAGGAGGAGGAGGAGGAGGAGGAGGAGGAGAAGAGAGGACGAGAAGAAGAAGAAGAAGAAGAAGAAGAAGAAGAGCTTGAAAATCGGGGAAAATGACAAAAGACCTTCCAATCTTGCTGATGTGGTGGACTCTCCCCTCATTTTTCCACAGATGAAAAGCAGGCGAGCAGTTCTTTTTTTTTTTTTTTTTCCAGAATAGGCCGTCAAGTTCGCTGATCCAGTGACCAACGAACCCTCACCTTGACCTTTCAGTTTTAGAGAGAGCAGCCGCAGAGTAAGGATGAAGCTCACCATCACCATCATCAGGTCAGTCATCGGCCCCACCCTCCTCCTCCTCCTCCTCCTCCTCCCCTTCACCTGGGGAGGAGCAGCACCGCCCAACATAGTGATACGATGTCGATACTTAGGCTGGGCGACGTCGTTACCATGACGCGAGATGAAACGGCCAATCGACGCTTGGCAAAGGGAAGCGTGCAGCTCAACTTCTCCTACATGCTGAAGGTAAAGCTGTTCAGTCCTCAAGGTGAAGGTCGACCTCTGTCCGTCCGTCTGTCTGTCTGTCCGCATGCCTGTCTGTCTGTCCGTCTGGCTTGCTGCTGTCTATCGTCCGTCGCTCTGTTCTCTCTCTTCTCTCGCCCTGTAAACCTCTGCCTGCCTGCCTGCCTTCCTGCCTAGCCTGTCTGCCATCTGTCTGCTGTCTGTCTGTCTCTGTCGCTGTCTGTCTGTCTGTCTGTCTAAGTCTGTCCTCTCCTCTCTCTCTCTCCAGTCTCATCTCATCTCTCTCTCTCTCTCTTGTTTGTTTTTTGGTCCTTCTGTTTGACTATCCACCATCCCATTATTACGTTTATGAATAGTCTGCTAGTCATTGTAGAATTACATTTGAGGTTGCTATGTTGAATTGTCAATAAGAATGCTTTGTGTCGAAATAATTTATGCATGACAAGGACATGTTGTAAGACTAGGCTTGGCCTGAAATCTCCATCCTTGCAGATTAAGATCAATCAATCAATCAATAATCAATCAATCAATCTCTCCCTCTCTCTCTCCTTCCTCTCTCTCTCTCTCTCTCTCTCTCTCTCAGATAAGAACGCAAAAGTCACTTGATTCGGGTTTGTTGTTGTTTTTTTAACTTGTGTGAAAAGTAAGACAAAGAAGAGTATAGACGAAAAGGCAGGCGTGATTAACTCCAATCGAAGAGGCTTCTCCTCCTATCACATACCCAATGTCGTCAAACTCATTGGAACGTTTGAAATGGAAATCGAAGACCTCCCTGCGTTGCAGACTGAATCCGACAACAGGACTGCCCTGCTTATTGAGGTCACCAAACTTTACGCCGAGAACTGAATTTGCAATTTTTTGCAGGAACCAGGCTGATCCATGAACAGTGTTATAAAAGAACTGGAACACAATCGCTGGTCTTGATCGTGAAAATGATCTCCTACAGACAGAACTACATTCCTGGAAAACCTTGGAATGTACAGTCAGAGTTAGTTGAAAAGCCCCATCCAGCAGAAACCAGAGTTACATCGAAAAGGCCCCATCCAGCAGAAACCATAGGAGTTAGATCGAAAAGGTCCCATCCAGCAGAAACCATAGGAGTTACATTGAAAAGGCCCCATCCAGCAGAAACCATAGGAGTTACATTGAAAAGGCCCCATTCCGCAGAAACCATAGAAGTTACATTGAAAAAGCCCCATCCAGCAGAAACCACAGAGTAACATTGAAAAGGCACCATCCAGCAGAAACCATAGCAGTTAGATTGAAAAGGCCCCATCCAGCAGAAACCATAGCAGTTAGATTGAAAAGGCTCCATCCAGCAGAATCCATAGCAGTTAGATTGAAAAGGCCCCATCCAGCAGAAACCATACGAGTTAGACTGAAAAGGCCCCATCGAGCAGAAACCATAGCAGTTAGATTGAAAAGGCCCCATCCAGCAGAAACCATAGCAGTTAGACTGAAAAGGCCCCATCCAGCAGAAACCATAGCAGTTAGACTGAAAAGGCCCCATCCAGCAGAAACCATAGGAGTTCAAACCATCTCCTTAGAATTGCCCCCATCCTTCTGTTCAACGTTCTGCGAAGAAACACATCATCAATCTGAGCTTGGTATGGAACCTCCACACAAACAGCAGAACACACACACACACACACACACACACACACACACACACACACACACACACACACACACACACAAAGATAGTCAGGAACACACACACAAACACACACACACACACACACACACACACACACACACACACACACACACACACACACACACACACACACTGCCCCAGATCGTATGAATTCAAGGGCGGAAAGTAATCTACATAGATGTTCCTCATTCAGTGTTGGTCCAGACACTGACCAGAAAGTAAAGGGCCTAGCCAGCCATTGTGTGTCGTGTCCACTGCCAACTTCTTCTCTGCGCTGAACAAGTCTGAGGAACAAAATGTGTTATATAACAGAACAACATTCACCTTCAGTTCCCATACCCTCCGACCATGACGATTCCCCTTCCTCAACCAAACCATCTCCTGTGCATGTTTCAAAGAAGCAGTCTATTCCAGAAAGAGCAACGATGCTGATTATTGGAGATTCAGTCGTATGACACGTCAAGTCAAGAAGACTTGCCCTAAGGAATGATTTGTGTGTGTGTGTGTGTGTGTGTGTGTGTGTGTGTGTGTGTGTGTGTATGTGTGTGGTGTGCGTGCGTGCGTGCGTGCGTGCGTGCGTGCGTGCGTGTGTGTGTGTGTGTGTTGTGTGTGTGTGTGTGTGTGTGTGTACAAAACATGAGTTCCTGAAACGAAGGCACATGACTTGTTTTCCTGGCTGCTGACAGTAAATTCTTCACCAGGCTTCAATCATGCCATTGGTCTTGTTGGAGTGAAGTGTTACCGTGGACAATAAATTGTTTTCATGAAATCTTTTACGTACGTTAAGTGGCGTGCTACACACGTTACTTCAATTTATTGTCTCGTCTGAAAGAATAGTACATAGACCACCAATTGAAGCCTAAGGGAAAGCGGTGGGGGGTAAGTCGGGGAGGGGGGCGGGGGGGGGGGGGGGGAGAGAAGACAGGCGTTGGAGTATGGAACCACAGAACTGGAATCTGCTTCCTGAGCGAACGCATGGTCCACTCGTCGTCTTTCCATCTCAGGTAAGCACAAAGATGGAAACTGCACACGTTTGGTACAGGCGGATGTTTCCCTTGGAGCTAACATTTGGTTCTGACTCCATTTCCCCAAGAGTCCTTCGAATGAGACTATAAACCGAAGTTCCGTGTGTGAACGCCCGCATAACATCTAGCACATACGTAAAATTCTATCAGCAAGGCCAGTTTGGCCGTTGGTATGGACGACACATTACACATAGCATGCACCCTGCGTGAGAAATGGAAAGAACGAAGAAAGTAAGGAAACTGAGAGAACGATATTGACTGAACGATTCGGGAAACGACTGAATGAAGCGCCGGCAGGCAGCTCTTCAGTCGGCACTACCCAGGTAGGCAGCCCGTTGCGTACACGAGAGTGTGGATTGTCAACACCTAGTAGAAAAAACTCGTGGAGAGCGTGGCAGCAGAGAGTCCTCAGAAGAGAAGCCCCCTTCAAGCAAGTGTTTCGGCCCTTATCTCCTGACACTCTAGGGGGTTGGGCCACACCCGGTTCATGACTCCGGATGTCCCTCTGCTGCCCCTTTTTTTTCCCATCTTGGGACGAGCCATGGCTGGGATTCGAACCCATGACCCTCTGGACATGCTCATTTTCCACTTAATGACTCGCGCTTTAACCACTGAGCCACAGGGACACCTGATATTTGTAGGAAATTAAGCCTTATGAAGTTCACTTTTGTTCCTCCTTGACCAGATCCAGCTTGAACACCTCTCTGCCGCTTCTGCCATTGCTTTCAGGGCTCTGGTTTTTTTCCTTCCCTGCAACTGAGAGCTGTTTCATGAGGCTGTATGCAGACATTCCTACAAACCCCCTAGCTCCAATTTCTGCAGTGAGGACTTTGACCTGATAGCCTTCTCTCCTCAGGCTGTTTGCCAGATCAGCATACTTTTCAGTCTTGTAGATTTGAGCTGCCTCCATTCTGTTCTCATATGGCACCGTGAGCTCGATCATGATTAGCTGCTTGGTTGACTTAGAGTGGACTACTATGTCTGGTCTCATGCCACTCTTGCTGATGATCTCTGGGTGACTCTTCCATTCTGGGAGGTCTGCAGTGCACTCCCAGTCATCTGCCCCGTCCAGCAGACTCTGCCTGCATGTTTCGAGTGGCACTGTTGTTCTTGGCCATGATTTGCTGCCTCCTGCCGTGAAGAATGTTGCGGGTGCTTTTGGAGTCCTGATTTTCCCTTTTGTGGTGTTGGTAACTAGCCCAGACTACTTGTACAATTTCTTTGAGCACTTGGTTGTGCCTCCATGTGTACCTTCCTTGAGCCAGGGCTACTTTACATGAGCTTAGGACATGCTCCACTGTTTGTTTTTCATGGCAGAGGGGGCATGCAGGATCGTCTGTTTTCCCCCACTTCACCAGGTTTGCATTTGAGGGCAGAAGGTCATATGCAGATCTGAGAATGAAGCTGATCCTGAGAGGGGCCATGTGCCAAATGTCATTCCAAGTGAGACTTCTTTGGAGTGCATTCTCCCACGTTGTCCATTGCCCTTGCTGGCTCTGCTGGACTGCTTTTTGGAGTCTTTTTTGGTCTTCTTCTTTTCTCATCTCCTGAATCATCATGTCTCTTTTGGCTTTTCCTTTGGCCTTTGACCACCATTCAGTTTTGGTCACCCCCAGTCCCTGTCTGTTGTCTGTGTGTGTCCTGTTATTTCTCTGATCTTGAGACTTTCTTTGCAGAATCCATCGCCTCTTGAACTTTCCATTTTCTGCCTGTCTTCAGCTGGGGCTTAATTGCTTCTACCACCTTGTCTCCTGAGTCCTCCAGCATGCTTTGAAGTCTGATCTTCCCTGCTTTGTATTCCTCCAGGATGGATTTCAGGGGTAGTTTCAGCTTTGCTTGGCGACAGTACAGCGCTATGTCAGTCAGACAGGGTGGGACACCAAGCCATTTCCTTGTGAACTTGTTGATTTTGGCTTCCATTGCCTCCACTATGCTGGTGCAGATGTCGTATATCATCAGAGGCCATAGCAGCTTTGGTATCAGCATGAACTGCAGACACCAGACCTTGTATTTGCCAGGGAGCCCACACTGGTCAATGGTCTCCAAGCCTTCCTCCGCCATCTGCTTGGTTTCTTTTGCTCTTTGTGTGTCTTTCAGCGTATCATCAATACCATCTTCCAAGGCTCTTGACTGGTTCTTCTGTGACTGTTGGAATGGCCTGGTTGGCAACACTGAAGACCACAGATCC
>CM065728.1:68381660-68421660 GCA_033310375.1 Conus canariensis | reverse complement strand
AGACGACTCTGACTACAGGTTTCATCATGACTTTGGTATAGACGGCTATGAGTACAGGTTTCACCATGACTTTGGTATAGACGACTCTGACTACAGGTTTCATCATGACTTTGGTATAGACGACTCTGACCACAGGTTTCATCATGAATTTGGTATAGACGACTCTGACTACAGGTTTCATCATGAATTTGATATAGACGACTCTGACTACAGGTTTCATCATGAATTTGGTATAGACGACTCTGACTACAAGTTTCATTATGATTTTAGTATAGTCGACTCTGACTACAGGTTTCATCATGACTTTGCTATATACGACTCTGACTGCAGGTTTCATCATGACTTTGGTATAAACGACTCTGACTACAAGTTTCATTATGATTTTAGTATAGTCGACTCTGACTACAGGTTTCACCATGACTTTGGTATAGACGACTCTGACTACATGACTTTAATATAGACGACTCTGACTACAGGTTTCACCATGGCTTTGGTATAGACGACACTGACTACAGGTTTCATCATGACTTTGGTATAGACGACACTCACTACAGGTTTCACCATGGCTTTGGTATAGACGACACTGACTACAGGTTTCATCATGACTTTGGTATATACGACCCTGACTACAGGTTTCACCATGACTTTGGTAAAGACGACTCTAACTACAGGTTTCATCATGACTTTGATATAGACGCCCAGGTGATCAACATCATTTCGCTTTTTTTTTAATTAAATAGTTCAATGGCTTTAAAAAGTGAACGAGTTGCATGGTTTGACTGGCCAGGCTCTTTCCTCAAGACCTTCAGGACCATGGCTACAGCACACACTTCGTGGGCAAGTGGCACCTGGGCTTCTGCAAACGGCAGATGACGCCCACGTACCGTGGGTTCGACACCTTCTACGGCATGTACAACGGCGTGGGAGACCATTACAGCCACATCTCTAAGAAAAACGGCTACGATTTGCAGGACAACAAGGGTCTGCACGACTTCCAAGCCGACAGGTCGGCAAACGGAACGTACTCCACCACGCTGTTCACCAACAAAGCCGTGGAGATCATCAACAACCATGACGCCTCCAAACCGTTGTTTCTCTTCCTCTCCTACCAGGCTGTCCACGGTCCTTTTCAGGTTCCTGAACATTACGTCACAAAATATTGTGCTCACGTCACTACCGGTCGAAAGCGGAAGGTGCACTGCGCCATGACGGCGGCAGTGGATGAAGGGATAGGGGAAGTGATGGCAGCTCTCAAGGACACGGGTCTCTATGACAATCTCATCACGCTGTTCATCTCGGACAATGGTGGACCTGTAAAATACGGTAAGGTTGAACCCTCTCTGTGTGTCTGTCTGTCTGTCTGTCTGCCTTCTCTCTCTCTCTCTCTCTCTCTCTCTCTCTCTCTCTCTCTCTGTGTGTGTGTGTGTGTGTGTGTGTGTGTGTTCCTGAGTCTCTCTCTCTCTCTCTCTCTCTCTCTCTCTCTCCTCTCTCTCTCTCTCTCTGTGTGTGTGGTGTGTGTGTGTGTGTGTGTGTGTGTGTGTGTGTGTTCCTGAGACTCTCTCTCTCTCTCTCTCTCTCTCCTCTCTCTCTCTCTCTCTCCTCTCTCTGTGTGTGGTGTGTGTGTGTGTGTGTGTGTGTGTGTGTGTGTGTTGGTTCCTGAGTGTCTTCTCTCTCTCTCTCTCTCTCTCTCTCTCTCTCTCTCTCTCTCTCTCTCTCTCTCTCTCTCTCTCGTCTCTCTCTTCTCGTGTGTGTGTGTGTGTTCCTGTGTGTGTGTGTGTGTGTGTGTGTGTGTGTGTGTGTGTGTGTGTGTGTGTGTGTGAAAATCAAAGCTGATCAGGCAATTTTCAAACCAGTTAACTTACCACCAGTCAAAGAATGAACTTTTCATTCAGTTCAAACAGTCACTCAGTCTGTAATTTGTAAAGCTTGCTAAGGAAAATGGGAATTTGAACTAACAAAAAAAAAGAACTCAGAGAAGGATTGTTCTCTCTCTCTCCTCTCTCTCTCCTCTCTCTCTCTCTCTCCTCTCTCTCTCTCTCTCTCTCTCTCCTCTCTCTCTTTTTCTTTTTAAGGAAATACATGTGGGTATACTGTGAACGTCGGTGAAGGAAATTTAATGCAGGAAAGTCTTTTCATTAGTTACATTCAGGTTCACATTCAGCCAACGCTACGATGATGTTACATACAGGAATAAACAACACCCATGCTTAGCATACACATCAAGTACCGCCAGAAGGACAACACATTAAAAGGGTTACCGATTTTTTTTTTTTTTTTTTTTTTTTTTGTGCTGGGTATGCGTGTAACTTAGAACGGTAATATTTGACTGCAAATTTGGATTTATAACCTAAACCATCCAAAACACGCTCCGAGTCTTGTATGTAATAATGTGTAAGGTTTCTTACACAGCAATGGAGGCTTTTCTCGGGTCATGCATTCCACATGTGTGGGCCCCTTACGCTAACAGCTGACCGTAAACTAACAGCAACGCGCGCTCCCTTACGGATTTTGTCTTCTTTCCCACAGCCGCGCGCATGGCACGTGATGTCCGTCACAGAGCCCGTTAGCAAGTGCGCGCCTTCAGAACAAAAAATTCTACGCACGGGATGTTGCTGTTCATCATACTTACCGCATGCGGGCTCTCTTTCTCTCTCGCTTTCTTTCTCATAGTTACCAGGGATAGTGCGAACAGGCGCACTGACTTGGTTCTCATTGAACAGCGTAAAGCAGACGATACTATGGTATGCATTCATTCATCAAGTTGGGGGGGGGGGGGGGGGGGGGGGGGGGGGGGGGGGGGGGGGGGGGGGGGGGCAAACTGCGTTTCATTACAGAAATCGTATTTTCTTTTTGAAAAAAAAAAATCCTCTCTTTGTGGCGGATTCCATTCTCAGTACATTAATTACAATATACATGTTGGTGATTAATCGACAAAAGTGCCGAATGTAATGCAAAATGCACTATTTGCGACTAATGTAAGCGTAGCGGGCCCACAAGCGTTTTTCCGGTTTTCTTATCAAAGTCTATCAAAGACGCTGGCGCCACCGGGGTTGTGTCTTCACAGTCGGAAAGTTGCGCGGAGGAAAGAATTCTGCATACATGCTATCCTGACCTTTTCACACCGTAGATAGGATCTCTCCCTGGTGGGATGACAGGGACATTTGCATCCCTGACCTTTCAGCCTTGCTTTATACAAGCGCACTGTGCGTGAATGCTACCGTTCAAACAAAGCAATTGACGTCATTGTGAGATCAATGCAGAATAAAACTTTGGCAGCGGTCAGACATTAGCAGTAAAACAATGATGCTTTAAATAATACCAGCGTAGATACCTGCCCATAAATTTGAGTATTTATACTAGCTGACATAACGTGTACCGTTACTGATCGTTGCTCTACAGGAGAAGCCTACTCGTACGCCGTTTCACAAAGGCTCACACCTGATTAAACATATTTTTCCATATTCAGTCGATTTTACGAACTCGCATCTTCTTCTTTCCATGTATTATTCAGTTTTTTCAATTCTCGGTTTGTTTGAACTAAGGAATATTCTGTGTAATCGAACTTTTTTTTTACTGAATCGATGTCAAGTTAACCCGTCGCCATTTCGGAAGGAACGTAAGCCTTCCATGGGTTTCAAAACGGAGTGACTGAGGGTGGAAAATGAAGCAAAATTTAGAAAGAAGGGGGTTAGTTTTCCGCCAAGGACCTAGACAAACAAAGTACAGAACAAGACACAATGCATTTCGACCTCTTCGGTCTTCTTCAGTCAAATACAAATAACATTTAGGGACAGTGAAAACGAAGAACGAGAAACCGCTTATCTTCTCATATTCGGCGCACGATCAAAATCAAAATTCGTGCGCTTCGTTTTTCACTGTCCTAAATGTTATTTGTTTTTGCCTGGAGAAGACCCAAGAGGTCGAAATGCGTTGTGTCTTGTCCTGTACTTTGTTTGTCTATGTCGCTGGCGGTAACTAACCTCCTCTCTTTCTAAATATTGCATGGGTTATTTACTCCTGATCCTGGAAAGCGATTTGATTGGACAATTGTAGGCAATATTGGCAGGGTAGACAACCCGAACAAACACTTCTAGTCTGCCAACCATCCACTCGCGATATAGCGGAAAGGTTCAGCCAATGCTTTTGTTCAGCCCGTCAAGTTCCGAAACTTGCTGCGTGTGCGGACCGCATAAGCGCTTTACAATCCATATGTTTCCTGTACACAACGGGCTGCCTATCTGGGTAGATCCGACTGAAGAGCTGACCGTTGGTCCGCTACATTCAATCGTTTCCAGTGTTATTCAGTCTGTCAGTCGATCAGTTTTTCATTCATGTTTTCATTTTTTTCAGTGCATGCTATCTATATACGCATCATCCATACCAAGGCCAAACTGGCCTTCTCCTCCGAAAGTTGGAGATGGGATTTCACGTGTGTGCAAGGTGTTATGCGTGCGTTCACACACGGAACCTCGGTTTATAGTCTCATTCGAAGGACGTTTTGTGGAGTCGGAACCATTGTTAACTCTGAAGAGAAATCCCACGGTACCCAAACACCCAACGAAGATTCGAACCCGCAACCCCAGGTCACCAGGATCACGAGTCCGGCGCTCTACCAACTGAGCACACACACACACACACACACACACTCTCTTCTCTCTCTCTCCTCTCTCTCTCTCTCTCTCTCTCTCTCACTCAGAATAGTCTAGTTGGACTGTTGCGCTGTTTCGTTATCCAATCAAATATCTTGTGCAGCTGTGAATGCCTGATACTTCCATGAAATAAAGTAAGAACCAACATTGTCCACAGCACCTGAGATGACACACGCACACAAACAAGCGAAACAAAAGAAATGACGACAGACTTGCAGTGGTGTTGAAATTCAGGCGAGATGCAAGTACACACACAACAGAAGAAGTTAACTTGAAAGAAAAATCACTATGCCGCGACAAACAAAACAAAGAAAGAAAACAAAAAGGCGAAGTTTGAGGAGATAAGCAACTGACTGTTCGTGCTTTGTTTTCATTGTCTTGAATGGTCTTTGTCTTGTTTTGTCTTGCTTAAAGAAGACCAAAGAGGTCAAAACGCGTCGGTTTGTATTATAATTTGTTTGGCAGCATAGTAACTTTTCTTTTTAAGTTTGTTTCAATTTTTCCTTGCAGTCACCTCATTTGAAACTAACAAGATATAAAACCCAAATTTTAGATACAATGCAAAACAGAGAAGCACATTTTAGAAAGAGAGGGGGTTAGTTACCGCCAAGGACCTAGACAAAGTACAGGACAAAACACAATGCATTTCGACCTCTTGGGTCTTCTTCGGGCAAAAACAAATACATTTAGGACAGTGAAAACGAAGAACGAGAAACCACTTGTCTGTCTGGAGTAATATTGAGCCCTGATTTCTGATCAGAAGAGTTGTAGAAGAAATCCGATGAGGTTAACAAAAATAGACAAGAAGGTGGGGGGGGGGGGGGGGTGAAGGGGGATGGGGAGTACGAACGAAAGATGGGAAAACGGGGGGGAGGGGGGAGGGGGGGGGGAGGGAAGGGAGTGGGGAGAGAGGAGAGGGAGACGGGGGGGGGGGGGGGCAGGAGAAGGAGGAGCAGGAGAAGAAGAGGAGAGGGAGACGAATGGGGGTGGAGGAGGGGTGGCAGAGAGACAGAAAGACAGAAACAGAGACAGAGAGAGGTGTGTCGGAGCAGAACAGAGATGCAAACAGACTCCGAACACCACCTGCATTAGAAAGACAAACAGAACAAATTATACAAAAAAACGAAAGAAAACCCAGACATTGTGCAAAACCTAATGCACATATGCTAAAGAGTGCACAGAAAATGTTTACTTCATGAAAAGCAAGGAACACCCCCTCACACCTCTTTTTATCAGTTAATTGGTATATGCTTTTGCCTATTTATGTAGTATTTGTATAGCTGCATATTTGCGTATTCATTTGTTTCTTTGTATTATTTATTTGCAAATTAATAAAACCGTGTGAAGTACATGAGAGAGAGAGAGGAGAAGGGGGTAGGGGAGAGACAGAGACGGGGGAGGGGGAGCGGAATGTGTGCTTCAGGAACGTGGAACTGTTCAGAATCACTACCAAGAGAATCCCTCTGTCCCCCCCTCCCCCCCCCCCCCCCCCCCCCCCCCCCCCCCCTCAAAGCGCAGTTCTTTTCTTGTTCTAAACGTAACTCTTTCCTCAGGGTCAAGCAACTGGCCACTAAGGGGAAGCAAGATCACGGAATGGGAGGGCGGCACACGAGTGGTCAGCATTTTGCACAGTGAAAAGCACCTACCCAACGCCCCTTACACGTGGAATGGACTGATCCACGCCGTGGACTGGTGAGCGAGAGAGGCTCAGTACAGTGAGTCTGAATTTATACAGAACTGGTTGTGCTTGCCATTCTTGAAAATGAAAAAAAAAAAAGAAAAAAAAAAGGGAGAAAAGTGTATGAATTCGATTCATTGGCTTTTCACACCACACACACACACACACACACACACACACACCCTCTCTCCTCTCTCTCTCTCTCTCCTCTCTCTCTCCTCTCTCTCGTTGTGTGTGTGTGTGTGTGTGTGTGTGTGTGTGTGTGTGTGTGTGTGTGTGTTGTTTTTAAGGCATTTAAATTTAGAGAAACAGCTGCCTCTTGATGTGAATTATTTGCGTTTGGTATGCTTTACAGTCATGAGTATCTATCTCAGTTGATATGTTATGTTCACTCACCCCTTCATAAGTGGTCGAGGCCTATATGAATACACCATCGAGTTTCTCTCTCTCTCTCTCTCTCTCCTCTCTCTCTCTCTCTCTCTCTCTCTGTTACATCAAAAAAAGAGTTAAGCATCCCCAGATAAACCCGTGTTAACACCAGAATTGCTGTAAGAAATGGTTCTACGTGCCTAACTCAAGGCAACAAATTTATTTGACGAAGACAAAGAGCAGAGAAACTTTGTTTCAAACGAAGTTGAAAAAGCCAAACGAGAGTAGGCCTACTTCAGTCAAATGATTACGAATGCACAAACCACAGCGCCCATCTGGAGGGCAATGAGCACTATTGTACACAACAAGCGTACAGATTCACAAAATTCAACTACAAACATCACCCCGGACGAATTTAATACATACTTTCTGTCATTATCAGATTTCCTTACTCAAGCTTCGCAGACTGTAAGAGCATCAAATGAATATGGGTGTCCGACTTCCCTAATATCATTTTGCAAACAAAAACTTGGATCCAGTAACTCACTCAAGATTTCCCCTCTTGCTGTACATGAAGTAGGAATGCACGTAGCGCAGTTAAAGAATAAAAAAAATCCATGGGTCCTGACAACATACCCGCATGTCTTCTCAAACTCGCTCTATCTTACACTGTTGAGTCTCTTACATGCATGATTTATCCATTGAAACTAATGCCTTCCCTCAAGCGTTCAAAAATGCCAAAGTGATACCCCTTCCAAAATAAAATGATTCGTCGGATCCAAATCTATATCCTTACTATCAATTCTATCCAAACCCCTCGAAAGACACATACACGCACACGTACCTCAGTTCATGGACAAAAACAAACTATTTCACCCACTCCAATCTAATCATTCCTGCCACACAGCATTATCACGAATGTGACTCTTGGCTTTCAAATGTGAGCCAATCACAAATGACAGGATTGTCTTTCTTAACTTCAAAAAGGCGTTTGATCTTGTTGATCATTCCATTCTTTTAAGAAACTGTCTACTTGAACCATTCCTCGACAGTCTCATTATTGCAACCATACTTGAACGATAAGACTCAATATGTGACGCTTAATGGCAAACCCTCCGCTTCAGACTTTGTCAGACATGGAGTCCAACAAGGCTCAGTACAAGGCCCCCCTCCTATTCTGCATCTTCAACAATGATTCACCATTGTCCACATCACTTGAAAAAGTCACGACAGATCTATTTGCTGATGACTCGTCACTCCAAATGAATAGTAGTGATCTACGGACGATAGAAACATCTCTCCAGGAAAGTCTAAATGCCGTGTCAGACTCGTGTAATTCAAACTCAATAGTCATACACCCAGCCAAATTCAAATCTATGATTATAGCCACCCGCCAAAAGCACCAACTGGCTCCTATTTGCCTAAAACTTCAGTTGAATGGCACTTTTATCAAACAGGTAGATGATCATCGTGTTTTAGGGGTAACGATAAATAAAAAAATTGAAATGGCAATCTCATCTCAATAATGTATGCAAAATAATCTTTAAAAAAAATTTTAAAAAAAAACAAAAAAAAACTTTACCTGTTACCTCAATTAAAGCGCTACGTCACAGTACTGTGCTTTAACTTTTCTTCAACACACACATAATGTCGCGCATCAATTACGCTTCAGCAGTATGGGACGTGAGTAGTGATGTTCACAAAAAGAAGCTGAATTCTCTCCATAGACGTGCTGCAAAGCTACTCCATCCAGTCGTACTTTTAACAACAGATGAAACACTAAAGGTACTGGATGTACTTCCTCTAAGTAAGCAATTGGAATTCAGCAAGGCATCATTTATGTTAACAATCTAGACAGATACCATGCCATGCTGTATCAATGCCCTTTTTACGAGATTGAACGGCTCTTCTGGCTCCAGGAAATTCATTCTCCCTACCCACGCATTGATCAATACAAACAAGCCCAGCTTACCCTGGACCATGTATCTGGAACTCACTTCCACCGCGTCTACAAAATACAAATACGTTAAAACTTTTCAAGAAACATCCACATAAACATTTCATGTCTCAATAATTTGATTACTCGATCAAAATCATTAACGTCCATTCGCAAAGTCTTCTTTAAACTATAATTTGAATACACCGTCTAAACATGTAACCTACTCCATTAAATCGCTCATCCCCACTCCCACTCTGTCTGCGCTTTTGTTTGTTTTTTCCTTCTGTTTGACTACCCACCATGTCATTATTACGTGTATGAATAGTCTGCTTGTCATTGTGGAATTACATTACAGTGTTGCTATGTTGAATTGTCAATATGAATAATATGCGTTGAAATAATGCATGCATGACAAGGACAGTGTTAACTAGCCTTTGGCCTAAAATCTTCAACCTTGCGTATTAAAGATCAATCAATCAATCAATCAATCTGTCTGTCTGTCTGTCTGTCTGTCTCTGTCTGTCTGTCTGTCTGTCTGTCTGTCTCTCTCTCTCTCTCTCTCTCTCTCTCTCTCTCTCTCTCTCTCTCTCTCTCTCTCTCTCTCTCTCATCACTAAAACCAGCACCGGCCCAACATGATTGTATATGGACTGTCACACAAAACGGTCAAGACATTTCGAATTCACAATCGTTCCATGCAGGTACCCGACTCTGCTTAGTGCTGCCAACATCCCTGTGAACAACTCTGGGATGGACGGCATCGACAACTGGAACAGAATTGCCCGTAACAAGAAGAGCAACAGGAAAGAATTCGTCTACAACATCAACGAGGTCAGGAAAAACTTCGCCCTGCGCTGGCGGCAGTACAAACTGGTCAAGTTCAGGAGCCCTAAGCCTGGTCAGTTGGGATAGGGATGGTGCTTGATGCACGTCTGTGTATGTATATGTGTGTGTATCTATCTATCTATCTGTCTATCTATCTATCTACACACACACACACACACACACACACATATATATAGTAGAAAGAAACTCGTGGAGAGCGTGGCAGCAGAGAGTCCTCAGAAGAGAAGCCCCCTTCAAGCAAGTGTTTCGGCCCTTATCTCCTGACACTCTAGGGGGGTTGGGCCACACCCGGTTCATGACTCCGGATGTCCCTCTGCTGCCCCTTTTTTTTTCCCCATCTTGGGACGAGCCATGGCTGGGATTCGAACCCATGACCCTCTGGACATGCTCATTTTCCACTTAATGACTCGCGCTTTAACCACTGAGCCACAGGGACACCTGATATTTGTAGGGAAATTAAGCCTTATGAAGTTCACTTTTGTTCCTCCTTGACCAGATCCAGCTTGAACACCTCTCTGCCGCTTCTGCCATTGCTTTCAGGGCTCTGGTTTTTTCCTTCCCTGCAACTGAGAGCTGTTTCATGAGGCTGTATGCAGACGTTCCTACAAACCCCCTAGCTCCAATTTCTGCAGTGAGGACTTTGACCTGATAGCCTTCTCTCCTCAGGCTGTTTGCCAGATCAGCATACTTTTCAGTCTTGTAGATTTGAGCTGCCTCCATTCTGTTCTCATATGGCACCGTGAGCTCGATCATGAACATATATATATATATGTGTGTGTGTGTGTGTGTGTGTGTGTGGTGTGTGTGTGTGTGTGTGTGTGTGTGTGTGTGTTCTGAACGGAGCCATCTCTCTTTGTTTACGTAAAAGGTCACTGCACTTACTGATGTACATTCCATTTAACAGTTCACATCATTCGTGCTGTTTCTTACATTGCCGACTTCTCAATGAATAAGCTAATCAACAAATGCGTGAATTTTTTTTAAGCCAGTTTGAAAGAAAAAAGATTGTTCGCTCTAGAAATTAATTAACTACCAGCAACAGTATTCGCAGTGTTATAGAAATGGAAACAAATACGATTGTTGCAGACGGATGGTTCAACCCACCGCCTGGCCAGGTTCCCATACCACCACCAAAGGCAAACAGAAGATACATGCTGTTTGACATCGAGCTGGTCTGTCTGTCTGCCTGTCTGTCTGTCTGACTGTCTGTCTGTCTGTCTCTGAACATACGTTACCTGCTCTAGTCTAAAAGTATTGATCGTGGGACGGTCTTCTTTCCCTCAGTTCTTTATTGTTTTCGTTTACGAGAGATTGTTGTTTCTTGGTCTGTGGTCTTTGTTTTCCTGTATTTTCTCGTTTGTTTGCGTGTGCATCAAATATGACCCCCCCTCCCCCCCCCCCCCCCCCCTCCCTCAATGCATACGTCAAACTCCTGCTCATGCAACGTAGACACACAACCTCTCAGACAAACAGAAGAGGTTTTTTCCCCCCTTTTATAAACTACATTTTTACGTTAATTACGTAAAATACTTCCTACTACGGTTCAACATGACTACGCGTATATTTTTCAATTCAAAGCATTAAGCAGATCCACACGGACTCAAAAATACATGTTCTTTTAACAGCTGGCCTCTCTTTTAACAGCGAGCCTGAAACAGTGCTACGCAAATGTCTGTTTTTGGAAACAAACCACCCGTGTCCTCGCAGACCTAAACCAGTTTTCTTTCCTGGTTTTTGGCCTCAGCAAGCCACAAAATCTCTTCAGTCTCAGCGAACTCACGTCGACTTACAAAAACGCAAACTACGCTTGGGTCCCTCTCGATTAAAAAAAAAAAAAAAAGTAAACTATACGTCTCTAGTCTTTCATGGGAAACGGTTTTAAGTAAAAGAATATAATCCTTTTATTAAAAATTATTTCTGAACGAACTCACGTTGACTTACAAAAACACAAACTGTGCCTATGCCCCTCACAATTAAAAAGAAACTAAACTACTCGTCCACGTCCCTAGTGTATCATGGGGAAAGGTTTCTGGAAAGAAAAAAAATTAACCATTTCATGAAGATCATTTTAGAAAGTGTTATCTGTAGAATATTAATGTTCTTTTTTTCCCCTCTTATGCCAAATTGCGGCAAACTCATACTGGGCCTTTCCAATAACAGACACAAAAGATGAAACACATGTCAACTGAGATAAGACTTTGAATCTCTCAGGGCCCCCAGCGTACACTGTAGACGTGTGTGCGCTGGTGTGTGTTCATCAGTGGGGTGATGCCAGCGTGTTAATTAGAGAGTCCATGGACATCATGAGTGTGCAAGCGTTGGTGTGTAAGTGTGTGTGTGAGAGAGTGAGTGAGTGTATATGTGTGTGTGCATGTGCGTGCATGTGTGTGTGTGTGTGTGTGTGTGTGTGTGGTGTGTGTGTGTGTGTGTGTGTTCATCAGTGGGGTAATGCCAGCGGGTTAATTAGCGAGTCCACAGACATGTGTGTGCAAGCGTTAGTGTGTGAGTGTGTGTGAGAGTGAGTGTGTGAGTGTGTGTGTGTGTGTGTGTGTGTGTGTGGGATGTGTGTAACGGGGAGGAGTTGTTGTTCTTATTGTAATGTGTATGTGTGTGTGTGCACACGATGTGCGCGTGCACGTATATGCTGTATTTGATGGTCTTGTTCTTGTTCCTAAGTCATCTTCTGAACATTCACGCACGCAGTCACAACACACACACACACACACACACACACACACACACACACACACACGCTCACACACACTCACACACACACACACACACACACACACACACACACACACACACACACACACACACACACATAATTATGAACGTGTGCGCGTACATTCGCTCGCTCCTACCCACACACATATACACATGTGTGCATGTGCACGTCCACACCGACACATGCGCGCACATACACGCATGCACATAAGCGCACAAATGCACACACACACACGCATATGCGCACACGCCCACATACACAGACACATACATATGTACACATATAGCTTATATGCAGATAGGTGTGCTCACACAAACCCACAAATCACACACACACACACACACACACACACACACACACACATGCACACGCACACACATGCGCACATACATGCAGGCACACACACACACACACACACACACACACACACAACGCACGCACGCACGCACGCACGCACGCACACACACACACACACACACACACACACACACACACTCACACACATGCGCCCACTCACACACATGGGCCCATGCCCACACATCATATACACACGTATACATTCACTACACACACACACACACACACACACACACACACACACACACACACACACACACGGTAGGTAGGCACTCAAGGTCTGTGTGACGAAACGCTTGACGAGTCCGCCAGATCGGTCCCACTCAAACCCCAAACCGCAGAATAGATTTCAAATCTATGCCCACTTTCCCCTCTCAACCCTCCCTCACTCCCTAATGTGGTGCATGACACCGTGGAAAAATTTACATTGCATTGTAACAATGGGGCCAGTCTCATTCCCCCCCCCCTTCCCGCCGCTATCTTCACCCCCCCTCCCCCCCATCCCTTGACACAAAGGCACCAGGCTCCCCCCCCCCCCCCCCCCCCCATGTTACAAAGAAAGTTTACGTCACTCGTGTAGAAGTCTCCGCCTTTCCCCCTTCTTACTCTCTTGCATATCTACTCTGCCAGTGACTGAATAATAGTCGGCGCACCACAGAGAACCCTCCCCCTCTCTCGCTCACCCCCCCCCCCCCCCCTACATGTCCGTCCTTCTTCTTCTTCCTCCCCCCCCCCCCCCTCCCCGCATTTGTCCGTCGTGCTCCAAGCGGGTGTGACGACATTGTGATGACCCCCCCCGCGTTGATCTCATTAGCATTCGTGCTAAAGATGCGTGCATAAATTATCGCACATCGATCTTAGTGCGGCACCGGATATATTCCCTTGTCTGCGATTGGTCAAATGACAGACCATCTTAGTGCGGCACCGGATATATTCCCTTGTCTGCGATTGGTCAAATGACAGACCAGTCTCCTCCCTTTCATTGCCCTGAGTGACAGCCTGTCTCACTGGAACAAGATGGGATACCCAGTTTAGCGTTTAAAATAGCAGACACATAGCGTCGCAACTTCACTGACCCTTCAAGATTGCCTGTAGATCAGATCAGTGAAAGACAAAGGGACAACCCGAGAGCAGGCATGGTAATCTCCTACTACTTCTTGATCCCAAGTCTGTCATTGATTCATTCCAGGAAAATGTGAGTTGAAACCATGTTTTACATAAAATCTATGCATTGATTTTATGTATGCCATGTAGGTTAATCTAACAGTGTAACTTTTTGACAGTACTTGGTGACATTTATCAAAATGATAAATGATTATTCTGTGTAGTAGTTTGCTTGCCACCCAGTGGTAGAAGCTATCACCATGTGGTTATGATTCTTTGTTAACAATCAAACCACTATTCTTTGTGTTCAACCTGACTTATGCCAGTATGCAATTCTATCTGTTAAGATGATAATTGAATGATAAATTTAGATCAGAAAAACAGTATGCCTGTACTAGGTGAAAACTGCTAAGTTGATTTATAAATACTGGTGATTGTTGAAGTGATTTGCAGTGTATGACACTAAGTCTACACCACATGTGTACTTGGGCTAAGCGTATTCCAAGTTAATGTGATTCATAAGAAACATTGAAGAGTTATTTGACTGAAACTGTGTAGCATTGTATTACTGTCTCCTACCCTTTTGTAAGCTTAACTCAGCCTTTAAACAAAAGGGGAGATTAATAGTTATAGTAGAAACTCTATAATAGAGCAAACATTTGCTGGCTGAGTTCTCACACCTCTTTTGAAAGATAAGAGGGTAAATGTGTGAACTCGACAAGCCAGCCACTCCGCTACTTAACTACAGACCAGGTTAATAATAATAATAATGGTTAATCAAACGAACTTCTCTAAGCGTTTACGACGTCATACTACATTCACCCTTCTCATATACAATAATACACCTTACACCCAACTACAAATACTATTACTACAATAACTAACAAATCCTAATCCTACCAATGTGACATTCACTTATTTTTCAAATATCACTACAAAAACTTAATCCTATAACGTTCAATCATACAACAAATACATATAATAGAGAACATACACATACGCTACATTTGAAAAGGCCCAGACGGCTATGAGTTAGGTTGTACCCCCCCCCCCCCCCCCCCACCTCCTCCCCACAGCATTGACTAATTATGAGAAAATAGATGGGTTTTAAGTTTAGACTTGAAAGAAGAGATAGAATCTGAATGTCTGAGAGAGTCTGGCAGACTGTTCCACGTCGCTGGAGCTTGAAAAGAGAAAGATCTTTCACCAGTAGTAGTCCTGAAGCGAGTCATTCGCAGAAGGCGGTCGTCAGCACAGGAGCGTAGTTGTCGAGAGGGGGTGTAGATTTTAAGGAGATCTGAGAGATAAGAAGGTCCATTTTCAAAGAGAGCAGAGAAAGTGAGAGTTGAGATTTTGTATGAGATACAGTTTGAGACAGATAGCCAGTGAAGAGAGTGGAGTAGAGGCGAAATGTGATCATATTTTCCTGCTCTACAGATGACTCGGGCTGCATGATTTTGGATTCGCTGTAATCTTTCTATCAGGTATTTTGGAAGGCCGGCCAAAAGTGAGTTGCAGTAATCTATTCTAGATAAGACAAATGCACAAATGAGAGTTTTTGTAGCATCTGTAGAGAGAAGGTGACGTATAGAGCTGATTCTACTTAGTTCTAAATAGGCAATCTTGCAAATATTTGAAACCTGTTTCTCAAAGGAGAGGGATTGGTCAAGTATGACCCCTAGACTGCGGACAGAGGTGGAGACAGAGACAGCACAGTCATTGGTAGTGACAGTTGAAGGCAGAGAAGGATGGGTTAGGCTGTTTTGTCACGAACATGAGTTCCGTCTTGTCGTCGTTTAGTTGTAGTTTGTTGGTTGTCATCCAGTCCTTCAGGTCTGCGATGCAGCCCCGCGTCCGAGAAATCAGTGAGTCAATTTCAGCAATGGGAGCCGACTGATGAAGCTGAGTATTGTCAGCAAAACTCTCATGCGACATGGCGTGACCATTGATGACGTCAGACACAGGACTAGCATACAGCACAAAAAGGACCGGCCGCAGTACAGAAATGGGGAGTTTGTGTTATACTCCCTGTTTGGCTAGTATACTTACCATGTCAGACCATAGCATTCAACGGCAGTTAGCCAGCTCTGTCAGGCCGAATTTTTTCCGTGGCCAATGCAGTCATAAGACAGTCACGTGATGTCACCCCACTTCCGGCCCCGGAAGAAGCCAGTGTCAACTTCCTATAAGTCATTCAGCGAGGCCTGGTGTATGGTGACCCCGAGAACCTTGGCGCCAGAGGGGAAGGTAGGGAGGGAATTAGAGTCTGACATGGTAAGTATACTAGCCAAACAGGGAGTATAACACAAACTCCCCATTTTGGCGTCATATACTTTACCATGTCAGACCATAGCAGAATTTAAAGGAATCGGAGGAGGGCGAGCGCCCTAGTGGTTCTTGGGGTTGACCGATATGGCTGCATTGGCCGTCACAAAGGAAATCCCCTTAGACCCATCAGCTCTGGTCATGCGGATATCCCTCAGGTAAAAATTAATGAAGGGATTTTCCGAACGCCAGTAGGCTGCCTCCAGCAGGTGGCGCACGGGGACAGAGTACTGGAACGCTGTGGAAGTGGCCAGTGCTCTGACCTCGTGGGCCCTGGGTGATAGGACAGGGAGATCCTTGTACGACTGAGCGTAGGTAGATCTCACCGTCTTGGAGAGCCACCTGGAGATAGTTCCCGCCGAGATATCTCTAGTATTGTTGGGGTTGAGGGAGATAAGGAGTCGTCTCTGGGAGGAGCGCCTGGGGCGTGTGCGTTCCCAGTAGTACCTGAGACACCTGGAGGGGCAAAGGTCCATGTCTCCATCTTTTTCTCCCTTTCCCAAGATGTCAGAACTCCGGAAGGAACTTGAGAGAGACTGAGCCGTCCCTGTGGAAGGCGATATCTGTGGGGTCACCGCTGAGGGCGTGAATCTCACTTCGTCTTCTGGCCGAGGCCAGGGCGAGGAGAAAGGTGGTCTTAAAGGAGAGGAGGTCAAAAGGAATAGAAGCAATGGGTTCAAAAGGGGTTTTTCTGAGGGCATCGAGGACCGTAAAAAGGTCCCAGAGGGGAATGCGCCTAGGGGACTGAGCTTCCCGTAGAGCAACTCCTCTAGACACCTCTCTGAGGAGAAAGTCATTGTCAAAAGAAGGGCCCCCCAGTTGACGAATGGTAGTGCAGATAGCTGATCTGTAGCCCCGAATGGAGCCAGCCGACAGCTTAAGGGAAGAGGATAGGTGGGAGAGGAAATTTCCTATTTGGATGTTGGAGGGGCAGTAATGGGGAACAGAGTTATCTGAGCACCAGGTTATCCATCTCTCCCAACGGTAGTTGTAGAGGGATTCGGTGCTGGCTCTGCGAGATGCCGAGGCGAAGTCCCGTAATCCCTGAGAGGCCCCTGCCCCGGCTAGTGTGTCTAGGACGGACTGGGGTCTCTCCGAGTGGGGGGTAGATGCAGATGTTCGCAGTTGGGCTGGCATAGAAGCCACGCGTGTAGGCGAAGCATCTTGGGATTGGAGTGAGGAAGACCTGACCGGGGTTGTCTCAGCATGTCCCAGCGAGGGCTGAGCCGGAGGGGGGGAACGTGGGTGAGGGACTTGGGGTCCGGGAACCAAGACTGGGTCGGCCACCATGGCGTTACGAGGATCAGCCTGGGTCTTTCCAGCCTTGCCTTCCTGATCACCTTGTGTAGGATGGGGAAGGGGGGAAAGGCATACGCCAGTAGGCCCGTCCCGGGGAGGGATAGTGCGTCGACTGCATCCGCCTGGGGATCTGGAACGGGAGAGACGTACAGGGGCAGGTGATGGTTGAAGCTGGTGGCAAACAGGTCGATCATGGGCACAAACCAATGGTTGCGCGACACCAGCGAAGGAGGGCCTCTGTTCTGAGGGAGAGGCCTATGGAGCGGGCCTCTCCCCCTTTGTTGACATAGCAAGCTACCGACGTATTGTCCGTGAGGAGGAGAACAAGTCGGTGCGCGACCTATGAGTGCACGTATCAATTTGGGGGAAAAAGAGATACGTGACTCATCAAGGCGAGTGACGGATGGTGATTCCATCCCAGATCCGTCACCCGTGCTGGTCCGCGGCTCGGCAAGGTGCCCCGGGGACCGAGATTCGCGTGACTCAGCATGATAGTTAGAAGTCTCCGAGCGAGTCCGTAGGCTAGAGGGCAAGCTGGCCGATGGAGAAGGGGTGGGGGAGGGCGAATTCCGTTGGCTAGTCTTTGCTCGGCCGGGCCCCTTGAGGGGAGCCTTGCCATTAGACTTTCTGGGCAGCACCTTGAGGGGAGCTTTGCCCTTAGACTAGCAGGCAGATCAAATGAAAGGCATTTTGAAATGGTGGCCGCTTGCCTATCAGCCTTGGGACGCCGCGGTCGTGCGTCCGTCGGTTTGGTAGACGAGGAAGATCACGCGTCCCTTCCGCGGAGAAGTCGTCTCTGTCTACCCGAACCGTACGTTCATCAGTGCGAACGGATTGCTCCGAGATGGAATCGACCCGCGGGTTCTCCGGGAAATTGAGCGAACTCCGAGCAGTGGAGTGGCTCGACCCGGCGGTGTCCTTCACCATGTTGGGCACAGGTGGATAGAGCAAACCCGGAACACACGACCGCAAAGAGGAGACAAGGTGGCCGATCGAGAAAATCAATTAATCTCGATCGTCCGTGTGGTGTCGTGCAAAGTGCTCGAGAGATCGACTGAAAACTCGAACTACCCGTACACGCCACCGGTCGTGTGACTGGTATGGCTATTAATAGCAATCTCTACACGTGGAGTATCACTGTGTATAGGTGTGATAGTTCTTGGGCACTAAATCTTAATAAGCAGATCAGTGTCACACACCCTTACTCGAACACGTTCTACCTGTGAAGGGTAAAGAGTACAGGTGTGATAGTTATTGAGCCTAAACCTTAATAAGCGGAACCAGCACAAAATGCGTGCTGAACCCGAGGCTCGGCAATATGGTGGGGGAACACGACCGGCGAGCGGTGCCGACGATCGCGAGTAACAAAGTCGCGAGAGTGCCGGTAAAAGAGACAAATCTTTAATAAATACGCTCCCGAGAGTGCCGGTAAAAGAGACAAATCTTTTAATAAATACGCTCCCACCAAGAGCCTCACACGGCAAAAATACTCAGGGTCTAGTGCAAGCCGGAACCAGCACAAAATGCGTGCTGAACCCGAGGCTCGGCAATATGGTGGGGGAACACGACCGGCGAGCGGTGCCGACGATCGCGAGTAACAAAGTCGCGGGAGTGCCGGTAAAAGAGACAAATCTTTTAATAAATACGCTCCCGAGAGTGCCGGTAAAAGAGACAAATCTTTTGATAAATACGCTCCCACCAAGAGCCTCACATTTGCAAGCCACAACTGAATCAAGTATAGAACAAAACACAGCAAAGTTAACACAAAGGCAAGTATAGGCGAGACAGAGCACAAGACTTATCTTGCTTTGACGGCAGGCCGAAGATGAATGACTTATAGGAAGTTGACACTGGCTTCTTCCGGGGCCGGAAGTGGGGTGACATCACGTGACTGTCTTATGACTGCATTGGCCACGGAAAAAATTCGGCCTGACAGAGCTGGCTAACTGCCGTTGAATGCTATGGTCTGACATGGTAAAGTATATGACGCCAAACCTCTTTATCGCAGACCTGGGACCATGGTTACGCTACAAACTGTGGCTAAACCATTCACAGTGGCTACGCCAGAAACTGGGGTTACGCCAGACACCATGGCTACACCTTAAACTGGGGCTACGCTACAACCACTGGGCAAGACAGATTGTGAAGACACACCACAGCCCAGCCATACAACAACAGGTCTACACAGCAAGATCAGTCACCTATCCTCCCTGACTTAGATAAGTCAAAAAACATAATCCAAGTGGACTTCAAACCAGTTAAGATCAGTTCATTCAGAACTTGCCCTCACGTTATGATGAAACAGTGAGAACTAAAACTCAGCCTATAGGACAGACATGTACCAGTGTGTAAGCAAGTAAAGTCGATGTGTGAAATTGCACTTAACTTGTGTCAGTTCTCTGTTGTTCAATCAGTGTTGAATGTTTGAACTTCTCTCTTCAATTCTGTCTCTCAGAGCTACAAGTACTTTTATGAGTACAAGCCTAAGGAAACTAACTCAGAGCCACTATCGAGTATTTTAACAGTGCCCGGAATAAATATAAATTTCTTTCGATGACTACTACCGGAAAGTTGCTCCTTCCACCACTAATAAGAGAGAGGGTGGAGGTGAAATGTTAATGCTCATAGAGAAATTATATTCCAAGCCCTTCCCCTAGAGGACCCACCTACCACTCCCAGCTCTCATCACAGTCTGACCAGCGCGTTGGGCTAATGCCTAGGTCAGACATCCGCTGAGTCGTAGCCACGAGACCCTCTTCTTCAATTGTCTCATCTTAGTTGTTCATTCATTTATCCATCAGCTTCAAATCATATGTAGTGTGATCTCAAAACTTAGCCGATGTGGTGTAGTGTATATGGACTAGTCCGCACGCAGTGATGCCTCCTTGATGAAACTGAAACTGAAATTTTCCTCTTATTTCCTTTCACCACATCTTATCTGGAGGTTTGCTAAGCCTCTCACAGCCTTTACTTATGCTTACCACCGACATCTCCCATATTACAAACAAAAAAAAAAGAAAGAAAACCTTTGAGGCATGCGCCCTCGCCAATGCCTCTGTGTACGACTCCATCAACCAGTCTGTCCTGATTCAACTGGCCATTCTACAGGTGATAAACCAATCAATGTCCTCCCTTCCCTGTTCAAAAATGCCAAACTGATAAATCGAATGATTCACCACAGCCGAGTAATCAGGAGAGGGACGGTTACACTCGCGCTGGCTCTGCGACTGAGCATTTATTGTCGTTAGTAAGAGTCTTAGTACGTGGTGTCCTACTTATGGTGGATCAGACCAGGCATCACGGAACACCACCGAAGTCGCTCGGCAACAGTGCAGCGTCTCCTCTGGGGCGTTTCCTCCTGACCGTTCCCTGTGGGTTGCCAGGGCTATGACGGGACAAGCCAGGGTGTGTCTGTGAATCGGGAACCTGAAGGAGCAGCGTAGGAGTAATACCACTGAAGTGTCTGTGAACGGGGAACCTGAAGGAGCAGCGTAGGGGTAATACCACTGAAGTGTCTGTGAAATGGGGAACCTGAAGGAGCAGCGTAGGAGTAATACCACTGAAGTGTCTGTGAACGGGGAACCTGAAGGAGCAGCGTAGGAGTAATACCACTGAATTATCTGTGAACGGGGAACCTGAAGGAGCAGCGTAGGAGTAATACCACTGAATTATCTGTGAACGGGGAACCTGAAGGAGCAGCGTAGGGGTAATACCACTGAAGTGTCTGTGAATGGGGAACCTGAAGGAGCAGCGTAGGAGTAATACCACTGAAGTGGCACGGAAGATAAGACAGAAAAATACTTGGGAGTGGGTGGGTAGGTGGGGAGGAGGAGGTGGTGGGGATGGGAGGGGATGGGAATGGGGGGTCTATTCTCAAGTGCCGGTTCTCAGAATTTGTTCGTTCTTAAATGCTGTCAGTGAAGAGTTTAACATCTACCAATCAGTGAAGAGTTTAACATCTACCAACTAATGTCTTCTTTGCAGTCAGTGAAGAGTTTAACATCTACCAACTAATGTCTCTTTTGTCCCAGTTCAATCCCCATCCACCCCCGCCCGTCACCCCCTCCCCTCCACTCACCCCCCACCCCCAACCTCCTGTGCCAGCCCGCCACCTCCATTCTCCTATGTTTCTTTCCTTGAATCTTTGCCGATTCATTTTAATGTTGACCAGAGGGGAGGAGGGGAAAGGGGAGGGGGCGGGATTGTTTTACTTTCCTCCTACTTAAACTTGTATCTATTTCTTGTCTTCAGTTGCTGTTTCCCTTTGTCTCTGCAGGACCCCACAGAACGCCACGACCTCTCCAGATACAACAAAACTTACAAGCTGATCAAGAAACGGATGATCAAGAAGCTGAAGCGGTATAAACAGGGTCTGGTGCGCAGCAGAAATCCCAGCGTGATAGAGGCTGGCTTCCCTAAAAATCACGAGGGCCTGTGGACCACTGACTGGTGCTAAACCGACTTCCATAAAGGCTGAACAACAACAACTTCATGAAAGCAATAGTAACGACCATGATAGTGATAGAATTACAACGGCAATAAAGATACGCAATAAAGATACACTTATTCATGCTTTCATTGATGAGCTCGCTCTCTCTCTCGACTTGAGCTGATTTTAACGTGGTGACAGCCCTGATATAGCCCTTTGTGGTCGGCTGGGCTATAAGCAACATTACCTTACCTTACCTTACCTTCTCTCTCTCTCTCTTCATGCTTCCCACTCCATTTTCTGGCAGATTTTCACCCCCCCTTCTCAAAGAGTCAGTGCTGCTGGCTTGCCTGACCAATCACTAAGAAGTTCACAGAATTCAATGAATCATCTAGTCTGACAGATGTATGCAAAGAAAAGAGGCGGAAATGAAAAACTATGAAGACATTTTAAACAATCTGTTTACTAATTTTGAGCTTCTTTCTGTTTAAAATCTACTTCAAACTCGATATGAACAAGACTGCTTCGTTTTGTTTCACAGGAACAGTGATCAAAAGGAAAATCTTTTGGAATCATGCACAAGCATTATTGTGTCGGTTCTCCAAAAGTAGTGATGTCCCTTGACTTGGAAAGGGCCATCAATATATTGACTCTGTGTCTGACCATCTTCCTGTCTCAGCCTTCCTTTTTTTTTCTCTTTAGAAAACAATTTAATAGAAAGTACAGTGACTGTAGATGAGTTCTGCATATGATGCAAGAGCATGAAAGTTGCGTTACCAGACCACCAAACATGGAAACAAATCAGCCCTAAATTGCTGCCTCACAAAATTGAAAATGATATGAGGCAGGGAACAGTAAACAATAAACAAGTAGGGTAACTCTTGCTCCGATAAGAAAACCTAACACAGAGAAACTTTTATCAAGACTGACACAGCCTTTTAAACTTGAATAAAGTCAGACAAATACAAAGACGAACATTCTAATAGTGGGGGAAAATAAGCGCAGGTCAACAACCCCTCTGTCATTACAATAATGATTTGGGGGGTGGGTGGGGGGGGGGTTGAAGATGAAGAAAATGGGAACATGAAATTAAGAAAATATATTATAAATATGAAAACTCTTCACTAGCTGCATGTGGGAACCACTGTAATCCCTCTCGATGGCAGATCTATTTGTATTGCCTGCTCCAAGGCCTTTCGTCCGTTGGATCGGATTCATTTGGGAGACACGGCTGGTTGTGTCTGTGCTCCTGGCATCTAATAGAGACACACCTCAGTCCATAATACTGTGGTGTTCTTACCACCAAGGGTTCAAAAAAGAATCCAACAGCACCCCCAAAGGAGCCAGCAAAGGGTAGTAAATGAAACAAAACGAAAGTGTGGGGAGGAAAAAAGTTGCTGAAAAACTAAAGACATTATGCAAACAGTTTAAAATGTAGGGGACAATCTTTGAGCCTACGCTTGAGGATCCACCCAAGGATGCAAGGGAGATCAAAAGACAGAGAGACAGACAGAAACAAATAACCTCGATTTAAATGAAACAAAATTGAAAATAAAATGAGACAGTAAACAGTAAACAATAAACAAGTTGGGTAACACTTACTCCCATAAGAAAACCTAACATAGAGTAACTTTTATACAAGACTGGCACAGCCTTTTAACTTGAATAAAGTCAGACAAATACAAAGCGCTTGTTTTTCCCCACTATTAGATTGTTCATCTTTGTATTTGTCTGACTTTATTCAAGTTTATTCAAGGCTGTGCTAGTCTTGAATAAAAGTTACTCTGTGTTAGGTTTTCTTATGGGAGCAAGAGTTACCCTACTTGTTTATTGTTTGCTGCCTCACAGTTAAATTTGTGTGTCACATCCGGCTGCTGACTTTGTGGTCCTGTAGCAGGCTATTCAAGGGGCTAAAGGTAAATTGACCACCTACACCGTTTGGAAATGATTGATTACTGTGTTTGTTGTGGTATATGCATACCAAGAATAGGAAAGAATCACAAACAGAAAAGGCTGAGCAATTCTTGTCATCGGTGAAGGGCTTTGAAGGTGATGTCCTGCATCTGCTGGATTGGAGCAGGTTTCAGTGAACACCTTTCAAATGGTTCTCCAGCAGTGCAGTATATCCTCTTGTGGGTTGCCTCAGGACGATTGCCTCCTCCAGACTGACAGAGCTGAGGCCATGACCAAACTAACCTGGGAGTGTTTAGGTGTGGAAAGCTGGACTGGATGCATGTGAAGCTGTCATGAGGTAACCCACCAGAACAGACACTGCACTAAGTCATTCTGGTGGTGTTCAGTGGTGCCTGTTCTGATCCAGCATACACACGGGACACTTCTCGTTATTCCATATCATAACTCCTCAATGAAATAAACAAAAAGAAATCAGAGTACAGCCTTTTAAAAAGAAATTTCTTTCCATTCATGACAATCATAAACAATCAAAACTATGGCAATACTAGACGCATCCAATTCTTCACCACAAGCTTTGTCAATCTTCAAAAGTATGAAGCCTTGACCATGCTGTTTTCGCTATCTTCGCCATACAAAGTGGGCTCTTTGGGAACCATCTAACCAACACTCTCCTGGAAGGGTTATACCCATGTGCCATAATTTAGGTGTTGTGGGCATTAAACAGAAATGTGACGATCCATCTTCCATACTATAAGTGTTGTGGGTGTTGAACCAAAATGTGATGATCTTGATTGCAAATATTCCAAGAACTACTGGGAATTGTAAATATGTGTCAGACACATAAAAAGCTATGTTCTGTGAAACAAACCACACACACACACACACACACACACACACACATACACACACACAGAGTGTTACTTGGTGAAAATAGTGCCCAGTTCACACAAAGCGATTTCAAGATGATTATTTAAATTCGAATAGCATGGATATCCAAAACCTTCCAAACCTTAATGTGTGAAGTTCAATTTAGTAAATCAAAGGCTTTAAAAATCAATGCCTAATAACAACCACTTTTGTGTAGCATTTCAAAGTTTGATATAGTCATTTCTCAATCTCACACTAAATTAGGAAAATTTACCAAGAACTCTAATCGTTGATCAATTTGCTAGCTGTTTTGCTTTGGTTTTCTTTCCTTTCTTTTTTCGTTTTCTTTTCTTTCCTTCTTTTTTCTTTTAATTTCTTTTTTCTTTTCCTTTTTTATTTTTTTCGCCAGTTCACCAAGTGTATTGTGCCAATTTTATTGACAAGATTTGGTCATGAAACAGGCTTCTTGTTTTTCAGTAGTCTGTAAGATCATTCCTATCTACAGCTCACATTAATTTACCAAATCATACTCACTGTTTCTTCAACGCTAACCATTTACAGCTCGTTTTATTCTCTCAAATCATACCAATGAAGTGCATTCTCAAAACTAAACATTCACACCTCACTTCAGTCTCTCAAATTCACATCCATAATTTATGTCCTCAAGACAAATGCAACACAGTGAACAGCTCTTGCAGTTTCTCGACTCACACCAAAAAGCATCTGCTTGAAAGTAACAATTACAAGTCATTTCAATCATTCAAATCACATTGATGATCAATGCCTTCAGCTGAAATGCAGTGCAATCTGCAGCAAATGTCATCTTTCAGATCAACCCCCTGAAATACACCCTCAATTTTAACAGTTTACATCTGTCGCTGCAGCCTCTCAAACCACACATATACCAACATGTCTTAGAGACAAACACAATCACCTCTCATTTCAGTCTCTTTAACAATTCCTGCAAACATATCCTCAACACAAACGCAATGCATCATCCACGTTAGTCTCTTGAATCATATACATGAAGTGGGTGTACCTTGCATATAACGACTGCCAACAGCTTCTAAAAGTCACAGTTCAGAAGCGTACCTTCTATGCAAACACAAGCTCATTCCAGTCACTCAGTCCCCAGCCGTAAAGGATGTCCTCCACATATCACACCAGAACACTCGGCGCCATCCCTCAAGTCCCAGTCCTGAGGCACCAAATCCAGTGTGGGCTAAATGCAAGTCGGCGCAGTTCATCCTCAGGTCACTCCTCTTTCCTGCTGAAGGGATCTGTCCACACCTTCATCCCTGGGAGGAAAAAAAAGTTTGTAGTGAAAACAAAAATACTTGGAAAAAAAAAATAAATGAGATAAACATCCAATGTCTTCAGTGAGATAAAATATGCTTTGGAATAGCAACAACATAACACATTTTTTTTTTTTTAATTGTCTGAGCTGGAAACAAGACATACCTACGTCACATACCCAAGTTTCTGTGTGTGTGTGAGAGAGAGAGAGTGTGTGTGTGTATGTGTGTGTGTGTGTGTGTGTGCATGTGTGTGTGTGTGTGTGTGCGTATGCGTGCACATGCATGTATGTGTGTGTGAAAGACAAGAGTTGAAACAGGGCTAAAGGTGGTGGTGATTGAGAGGGTGTGTGTGTGTGTGTGTGTGTGTGTGTGTGTGTTCAGGAGGCGGGGGGAGGGGGGAGCGAGGAAAGGGGGAAGAGTGGAGGAGAGACAGAGGGAGGAAACAAGAGAAGATGCAGACAGTTAAAAAAAAAGTTGTTCTTGAGGATCAGGCCTGAGTAATATGGCCTAGTGGATAATGCTTCAAACATGAGAAAATCCCTGATGCATGGTTTGAGTCTCATCCAAAGCAGGATTTTTCTCCACCTCTTGTGGTGGTCAGAGTGCTAGTCTTTTGGATGACCAGGTCTCATGTGAAGGAAGCACTAAGTGTAAGAAAAGAACCTGCACCAACAAGGACAGAAAATTTGTTTTTTAAGCAAAAACATACGCAGGCAGAAAAAAGGAAGTGGGGTTGTTCTAGGGCAATACGCTCTCCCCATGGGCTGCGACCCAAATTTCACACTCGAAAGATCTGTTGTGCTGATGAAGTTATCTTCTGCTACCTAACTTTGAAGATTCTGTGGCACCAGTGTACATGTGTTTGTATGTCATCTCATTGGTGTCCTCCACTTCGAGCAGCACACACTGGCCTTCTCTTCAGAACATGGAACAGGAGTTAATGTGTATGCTACTGCTAGATTTTTTATTGGTGCTTTCACGCACAGGAACTTAGTTTTAAATCTCACCTGAAATGCTAGAAATAGATTGAAGTCTATAAAGAGTTAACTCCGACAAGAAAATATTTTTCAACAAAGGCTATCTCCCGGTGGAACTGAACTCCAGACCTTGGGGAACATGATCTAATGTCTCACCCACAAGACCCACCAGGGCCCCTAATTATAGTAAATTCTGCAACACATTTCAACACGGAACAATACTGTTTACCTCCAGGCTGGATCTTTTCTCTGTCAATGCCTTCTCTTCCATACCTCTGCTTCTCCTCTGAAAGAAACACATGGCAAATGAATTGCAGATCTCATACATTTACAGGCTTATAAAATCTTTAATGTATTGGAGAATTATTGACCCTGACAAGCCGTTGATACGAGCCACCAATGATAAAACTAGAAAATTTGATAGAAAAAAAAATTAAACACTCGCATACTTACTTGCAGGGAAATTTGTAACCAAAAAGCTGCACAATATTGGAATTTACTTTCTTATGGGGTCTAAAAATACATGAAATAAGAATATTTCTTAAAACACCTTGGATAGCATTCATACAAAATTATTACTTTCTTTTAGATTTGATGAGCAGTCATTACAAGATTACATACTTGTGTAAGTAATGCACTCATGCCATTACACAAAAAAAACCCTATCAAAACCACCTGTGATATGAATAGGATGCCTAGACACCAGAAAGTGTTTAATACCTTAATGCTAGTCCCTTAGTACTATAACTTCTATTACATGGCAGTTAAGCAATGTTTGCTAACATCATTTTTAAGTACACTCATCTAATACCACAATGTCAGACTGTAATTGTCATGGTAGTATTTTCTTAACCCTTTCAGCCCTACCATAGCAACTGGCTGGTATGTTACAGCTGTTCACCTGTTACAATGAACATCATCCCACAGTATCGTTTACTTTTTCCAACAACACTATTTGTATGAACTTCCCAACCCCCCACACCCATACCCCCCACCCCACAGTGGATGGAGAGATATGAGCTCTCTCTCCCCCCCCCCCCCCCACATTGCTCCCCCCCCCCCCCCCCCCCCCCCGATACCTTATCACCCATTGACCATTCCCTTCCCACCACTATTAACATTACCCACACCCCCAAATATGCAACTACCCACGGAGAACTTCTATCATCACCATCACCACCCAGCTAAGTCATTTATTTATTTTATTTATTTAATTATTTTCAATCCTTTTTTACTTTAATTTCATGTATCTATTTATTTATTATAATTATTACTACTATTATCATTATTACTGTCATTTCTCATGTATATACATAAAAAAAAAAAAATTTGTGGTTATTTATTCATTTATTTCTTTCATTTTATTTTATCATTATTATTTCTTTTTATTCTCTTATATACCTCCCCCCCCCCCCCCCCCCTCCCCACTGAGCACTATTATCAATCCACCATAACCACTACCGTCACATATACCGCTTCACTAAACCAGCTACACAAGCTACAAACCCCATTGTTTCACCCCCCCCCCCCCCCAACCCCCACCCCCCAATTTCCTCTCCCTCTGTTGTTTCCGTCTGGCGGCCATTTTATTCGGGTGCTGAACACATGGAAAGGTAAGTGACTCTGCGTTCTTTGTTCATACTGTCCTAAATATTAAATGTTATTTTTTGCCTGAAGAAGACCTAAGAGGTCGAAATGCATTGTGTCTTGTCCTGTGCTTTGTTTGTCTATGTCCTTGGTGGTAACTAACCCCCTCTCTTTCTAAATTTTGCTTCATTTTCTGCCCTCAGTCACTCCATTTTGAAACTTATTTATTATCAAATCATCTCCAGTCACCCCCCCCCCCCCCCCCCCCCTGATGACCGACTGCATGATGTTACAAACTACTGGTAAAACTGACCAGTCTTTATCCAGTGTCTGTCCTTAAACCCTTGTAAGAGCTGTCATGTTTGCAGTTTTCCAGTCACTTGGCACAATTTCAGTTTCTACACATTTGTTTAACAATATACGCATAGCTTGGACATTTCTTGCAAAGTTCTTTGAGAACTCTTTAAAGCACCTAATCCAGTCCACATGATTTATTTTGGTTATGTCTTAACTAATTACTAATGATAAAGTCTTTCTTTAATTGCCTACATTCACTGTAATACAGCCAGATCTTGATCTCACCTCATGTGAAGCTGAATCACTTACGTTGTCATCAACTGATAAGAACACTTACAAAACACTCTTTCATTTTAATGACTTTATTTTCATCGCTATCTGCAAACCTACCATCACGTAAATCTAATGGACTTGCTGCGTGTTGCAGCAATGTTAATTTCTGTTTGTGACTTAACATACTTCCACAAACATTTTGTGTTTGTTTTACAGTTTTTACTGTGCTTTTCTCTTAGTCCAGTTTGGCTTTGAAACTTGATGCTCTTGTTCATTGATGAACATACTTTTTTTTCATAAAGTTTATACCTTTTTAGATAATAGGAATCTTCTGTAACAATTGCACATCCTTTTTTCTAATTTCTCACACAAAGTTTTAATGACAAATCACACGGGCAATACAATAGACTTTTTCTTGATACCCGGAGACCTCATCGGATTTTCCTTTTTATTAAAAAGTCCTTATAATCACAAAGTGTGTGTGCATGACTGAAGAAAACAAGACGGAAATTGTGGAGGGAGTGTGTGGAAGAAAAAGGTGAAGGTAACGGCTGGAGGTGAGGGTGGGTCTTCTTCTTCTTCCTTTGAGTGTCCACAATCAACAATTTGTTTTTTTCTGACACTTTTTTTTTTTTTACCCAGTTCTCCTTTAGAGTCTAAACAAAGATCTAGAGCTAAAAAGTTACGAAACTCATACTAGCAGTAAACGAAGAAGGAGTGAGTGCACGTTAACCGATTCAAGTGAAAGGACCTACTCCAGGGCTCAGGATTCATGTATGGTGCCACAATGATGGGATAAGTTGCAGCACATATTCCACCAACCACAGCAGCAATGGCAACAATGGACCGCCACCCCTTTGCCTGTGACATGGTCGATTAGTCTGTAACTCAGGTGTGCTCCTCAATGACTTTGAGGTTTCAACAACAAGCGTTACCACCCTTGATAATAAATGTCTATATGGTGGAACCGCTCATGAAAAATCCAAATCTATCGAAAGCAAGCATCGAAAACACGGGGGGTGACTAGTACCTGTCAACAACAACAACAAAAAGAAAGTATAAAAAGTCGAAGATCTGGATGTAGAACAGAAGAAACAATCCACAAATATTAAATGTTTTCTAGGGATGACTGATTGAAAAAAAAAAAAAAAAAAAAAATCGGGACTGCGGTGTCTAGCAATTCAGGTGTGTCCGCAGGGGTGATCACTGTAATCACTTTTAGCCGGGACAAGGAGTGTGGCAGTCGAGGAAAGGGTCGTCTGCTACATATATCGCAGCAGTTTAGAGCTTGAAAGCCGACCACACTCTCCTAATGAGTGGGATGGAGTCCGCCATCACAAAGAACATGCGTAGGTTGCTGGAGCAGTATAAAAATTTGCGAGGTAAGCTTTCGAATTTAAATACGTTAACAGTAAGGTCGTTGGATCGAGTTCAAGCTTGGATCGAGTTTTTCACTGTTCTTTTGTATTGTATTGTGGCGTGTTCCCGGATAAGTGGTCCAACCACTCTGGTTGCTTTGCAAATGAGTGAAAGCGATCAGGTCGTGTGTGTGTGTGTGTGTGTGACCCTCTGTGTGTGTGTGTGTGTGTGTGTGTGTCTGTCTGTCTGTCTGTCTGTCTGTGTGCGACTATGTTTTAAGCCTCACAGCATTTCTTCTTCCTCATCTTCCTCTTCTGTTATGTGGCCACAATCAACACTCTGATTATTTTGCCACAGAATAGAAGGTTTCCATGAACCGGCTGCCAGACTTAAAAAAATAAATAAATTTTAAAAATCCTTTTCTTTTCTTTTTCTTATGTAGGCTTGAAATAGCTCTTCAAGTTGCATAAGTAGATCACAACATTTACTCCAGATCACATTTAAACACTCCCTGCCCACTAACTGGATCAGAGGGGTAACTTTTGCCCCCATAAGAAAACCTAACACAGAGTAACTTTTATTCAAGACTGGCACAGCCTTTTAAACTTGAATAAAGTCAAGACAAATACGAAAACGAACAATCTAATAGTGGGGGAAAAAACAAGCGCAGGCCAACAACTCAACTGGCTTCATAGTAATGACTTGGCAAAGATTTGGACTGAAGGAGGGGAGGGAGGGGGGGGGGAGGTTGGAGATTGAGAAACTGGGAACATGAAATTAATAAAATATTATAGATATGGAAACTCTTCACTAGCAGCAAAAGGGAACCATCGCAATCCCTTTTGAAGGCAGATATATTTGTATTGCCTGCTCCGAGGCCTTTCGTCCGCTGGATTGGAACTCATCAGGGAGACACGGCTGGTTGTGTCTGCGCTCCTGGCGTCAAATAGAGACACACCACAGTCCTCTATTTGACGCCAGGAGCGCAGACACAAGCAGCCGTGTCTCCCTGACAGTCAAATGGTCCACCATGGCATCGTTCAGCTCCAAGGTCCTTTCAGGTCCTTTCAAAAGCTTTATATTCCACATCATCATTTTGAAAACAAGTAATTTTTGACATGTATGTGAAATTCAATGAAAAGAAGAAGCCAGGAGAAAGTACCCCGTTTGACTAATGTTGCAGAATTTACCATTTTGAAATCGACGTTACAGCTCTGCCCAAAATGCCAGGGAAGTGCTCATTCCCGGACAGGTCAAGTGGAATATCATTTGAATGTAAACAGTTCTGTCGTAGGTCCTTTGTAAAATATTTGGAGGTCCTCTTAAGATCCTTTTTAAGTTCTTTTATCATCATATTGTGCATCAAGCACCTGGGAACAATAAACATTTGATGTAAGGTGGAAATTGAGAGAGAGAGAGTGAGAGAGAGAGAGAGAGAGAGAGAGATTTATCTGGCAGTTACTCAGACCTAATGACCTCATGAAAATGAGAAAAACCAAAAAAAAAAAAAAAAAAAAATCAGAAGATCCTCAAACACTCCCATTAGTGTAAAGTAGCCAAAATTATAGGCATGTTGTCTAGTAAGTGCATTTTATTGTTGTTGTTTTTTCATGAAAACAAATGTTGAACCACTGAACCATCAAATGAACTCATCAAAACTCTGAAGTAATGAGCCTCAACCTTTTGGTCTTCTTCAGGCATGACAAGAGCTAAAGAGCAAAAAACAAACAAACACACAAACAGAAATAAACATACGGTTGTGAGAAAGAACAAGAACTGGTGAACAAATCCCCAGTCACTAGGAAGATGACATAATGGGGTTGGGAAGAGGGAGGATCCACAGGTGAGTGGGATGGAAAGGCCAATGCTGAAATATAAATCCGTCACAGACAGTGATGGGAATCACTGAGTTCCATATTTTGAACAGAACCGTTTGTTTATGTCTGACCAGAGTCAACTTTTGTCTCCCTGGTGAGAATTTTTCAAAAGTCATGGTCTTCAACAGTTATGAGACTCCACCCATGGTAACTAACATAGAACACAACCAATGATTTTTGTGGTGTTTTCAACACCAACAAGGAAACATCACAGTACAACAGACCCCCAAATGTGCCAGTGAAGGATAGAAAATGGAAGTGGAGTAAAGCGATGTACAAGTCGTGAGTTACCAAAGTAAGTCAGGAATAATTACTAGCTGCCATGGCGCTGTGGTTAGCATCACAGTCTTCCAGCTTGGAGGGCATGAGTTTGTTTCCTGTCACAGCCATTTATATTTGTGGGTTTTTTTCAGCCCATGATCGTCTCCTACCAAGAGTTGAGTTTGCTATGGGCACAGTTGGGAAGACTTGGATCACACAGTCAGTATGATCTTAATGGGTGCATCTCTGAGAATGTTGCTCTAATTGCCTGACCAACACTGAAAGCGACCATATCTCCTGGGCATGGTTGATGCCAGGATACCTTAGGGAAGTAAGCGTAGAATACAGGCCTGTCAAACACTATCAGACAAGAATGGTGTCATCTTCATCCTCATCCTCATCCTCATTGATCAGTATGAAATTAAAAAGAATTTTCAGAGTCTATGACCCTTCATGCCCTGCTCTCATGGTGATCTCAGTTTCGATGTCCTGTCCATGTCTGTGCCCTGAGTGAGTTCATGTCAGGAGTATCAGTGAGTTCATGGGGACTGTTGCTGGATGGATGTAGGTGGCGCCCTCAGGAGGAGGACACTTAAACTCAAGCCAGCTTTGCAACTAAGTAATTACTGTTGTCATTAGGTGGTGTCCAGCATGTGGTGCATCAGAACAGGTACCGCCGAGCACCGCTGAACTGACTACGGTAGTGCAGTGTCTCCCCTATTGGGTTGCCTCATGATGACTTGATGCTGACTCTCCCTGCAGAGTGCTGGTGCCAGGACTGAAACGTGACAAGCCGGTGTGTGGCTGTTGATGAAGAGCCGGAATGAGGTAATGCCACTTGTAGGTGCAGAAGATGAGACAGAAACAAAGTCAGGAAGGATTGAAATGAATGAACTTGAATGTTCTCTCTATGCCAGGAGTGGACTGCCACAACTGCGAAGACCTTTACTACTGAAGAGTTCTCATCCAGGAGAGATAAGTGCTAACCCTGGTCAGGCATGAATAAATGATTCTGTTGAAAATATGAAACTCAGTTATTTCCATCGCTGTCAGTGAAGGTTTCAATTTTCTTTTTTTAATTCAATATTAATTCAACCCTCTTCACCCCATCTCTCCTATTTTCCTTTTCACTCCTCCCAACCCCATCCTGTTTAAGACACTTCCTAGTGACTGATAATTTGTTCACCTGAACCTTTTTTTTCCCCCTCTTATATCTTTATTTCTGTTGTTGGCTTGCTTGTTTGTTCTTGTCCTGCCTAAGAAAGACCTGGAGGTTAAGACTTGCTACTTCAGTATGTTTTGCATTGTTTGCTCTTATAGTACTTGAACAACATATATATTTTCATGATTTGATTTCTGTCTGCAGTCATCATACTTTCAAAGTTACTTTTATTCGAAGTGATTGTTATCTTTTGTTGTGATTGCCTATTGTAACTAAGTAACTTCCCTTTCTTTTGATTTGGCTCCTCAAGCCAAGGCTTGAATATGTTCCTTTATTGTTATTATTCATGACCTACTTTTAGTATCATTTTTATTTATATCACTTTTCTTCCATTTTCCTTCCCTGTCCTTTGCTGCCACTTCTGGGAGCCTGTTAGATTGTGAAGTTTCGCCTTTGGCATAGGAAACAGCGTAAATTTTAGGTGGAGTTCTGTGTCAGATACCATGGGTGAAATGTCACAATGGCTGAATGACCACTGAAGTGTTCTCACCCAGGAGGCAACAGTTGACTCCAGTCATTCATAAACATATGATCCTGTTCAAAATGTGGGACTGAATGATTCTCATTGCTGTCAGTGAAGGATTTGATATAAATTTGTATTTCAACATCGAACTTTTTAATTGATATTTCCACTAAAGTGTCTTCCTTTTCATCATATTCTCTCTTCCCCATCTTCCACTTACTAACCCATTCCTGCTATTTCCTTGTGGCTGAGAATTTATCTTCCTTTTTTGTTTTTTTTTGTTCTTTTCCCTAGTATGTGTGTATTTCTGTTGTTTGTTTGTTTGTTTGTTTTTTTGTTATTGTCCTGCCTGAAGAAGACCAGTAAATCAAGGCTGTAAACTAGTGTTAGTCACATTCATCCAGTGGCCCAATGCTTCAAAATGTTTTTTTTTTTTTATGTTTTGACTTCTACCAGCCGTCATTGTAATTCAAAATTTACTGTCATTTTTCTTATCTATTTCTATCTAGAAAACAAAAGTAAGAGCAATATTCAAAACGCAAGATGATGAAATAATAAAATAATAAAGAATCGGTTTCATCATGTCCCAGACTGATCCTTTGGGTTATCATAGCTGTCCTCATTTCACTTTTACTAGTCAGCATGTTCATTGTCATGATTTAACCTACTTTTAGAAAGGTCACTGCCAGTCGATAGAATACCTCGTGGGTGTGGTCTAATCTTCAGGTCTGTCATTATCTTAATTTCACTGTGTGGGACAACTGATAAGATTTTTAGTAAAGGCAAAGGAGAATTTAACAGCAGAGAAAAAACATGTCACACACATTGTACGAGGGTTGGAAAATAAGTCTGTAGCCCAACCATGAAGGAGTTGGGCTACATCAATGCAATTTGGTGCACAATTGCACTTGCCTTTCGAAAGATGACATACAAAATTTGAAGTTTGACGTCACGCTAGTTTTGACGTAACAGGCTGGCAGAGTGACCAGCCCTCCCTCTTTGCGTCAAAATGGAAAACCTCCAGAACAGAGCCGTGATGTATTTGCTCTGGCAAATAGGCTTGTCCCCCAAAGCCATCTATGAAGATATGGAGAAAACATGTGGTGAGTCTGCCCCTTCTTACTCAATGGTTAAGAAGTGGACTGCTGAATTTAGGAGGGGGAGAAAGAGCATTGATGATGATGACCATCCTGGCAGGCCTGTATCACAGTGCAGTGAAGAAACCATTGCGAAAGTTCATGGCCTGATAATGGCTGACCGATGACTGACTATCAGATTTATAGCCAGTGAGGTGGGGGTGTCCCACACCACAGTACTTGCCATCCTGAAAGAACACCTGGCCATGGGGAAGGTATCCACACGCTGGGTACCAAGGCTTCTGACTCTCGACCAGAAACGCACTAGGTTCAAAATGTCGCACGACAATCTTCGCCTGTTTAACACTGACCCAGAAGGCTTTCTCCAGAGGTTGGTTACCATAGATGAGACCTGGTGCCATCACTTTATGCCAGAAACAAAAAGAATGTCAAAGCAGTGGAAGCACATGGACTCTCCCTCTCCCAAGAAAGCCCGGGTCACCATCTCGGCAGGCAAGGTCATGGCATCAGTTTTCTGGGATGCGGATGGGATCCTGTTGATTGACTTTCTTGAACACGGGCGCACTGTGACGGAAGAATATTACTCTAATTTATTGTGGCAGTTGCAAGCAACTATCATCGAGAAACGCCATGGAAAGTTTACCAGAGGCGTTCTCTACCTTCAGGATAAGGCACCTCCTCACCGCTCCACTATTGCCATGGCAACCATTCGTAACCGTGGATACAAACTACTCCAACACCCCCCATATTCGCCAGACCTGGCCCCTTCCGATTACTACCTCTTCTCGTTTCTGAAGAAACATCTTGTTGGAATCAGATTCAGCACAGATAATGAAGTGATGGAGGCTACAGAGGCGTTCCTATGGTCCCAAGATAGAACCTTCTTCCGCGAAGGGATCCAGATGCTGCAGAAGCGTTGGGAGCGGTGTGTGGCCTTGAGAGGGGACTATGTTGAAAAATAACAGGTGAACAGACTCTTGACGCCTTTCCTTCATACTTGGGCCACAGACTTATTTTCCAACCGCCATAGTGTATTGTGTTCACCAGTGTATGACTCTGTCATCGTAACATATTTTTCTGTATGGAATTCAGACTGCTCTTTCCTTGGAGAATCCATTGTTCAGGACCACAAATGATTTCTTCAGCTTCTTCTTCTTCTCTGTAAATTTTTGTTTACCCCTAATACTGGATTTCTCTCCAGAAGTTTACTGAGGATGACTCCCTCACAACCATAAGTTCTTTTACCTATAGTGCATACTGCACATGAGAACTTGCTTTATTTAAATCATCTAAAATACACTGAGGCCACCAATTTAGGTTTTATGGAAAGGGGAGGGGGGCAGCGAAACCACATCTCTCCCCCCCACCCTCCTCCCTCCCCTCCCTCCTTGTCCTTTTTGAGGCTTGAACCATAGATTCAGGATTTTCTTGCTCTTAAGCACGGGCATTAGATACCTTAAACATCAGCCACCTTTCCACCTTTGTGACCATCAACCTCACAATGAGAAGCAAGTATTGTCACTGTTTGTGGTCTATTGTGACCATCGACCTCATGATGAGGAGCAAGTATTGTCACTGGTTTTGGTCCTGTGTGACCATCAACCTCACGATGAGGAGCCAGTATTGTCACTGGTTAGGGTCCTGTGTGACCATCGACCTCACGATGAGGAGCCAGTATTGTCACTGGTTTTGTTCATGTGTGACCATCAACCTCACGATGAGGAGCCAGTATTGTCACTGGTTTTGGTCCTGTGTGACCATCAACCTCACGATGAGGAGCCAGTATTGTCACTGGTTTTGGTCCTGTGTGACCCGATGAGGAGCCAGTATTGTCACTGGTTTTGGTCCTGTGTAACCATCAACCTCACGATGAGGAGCCAGTATTGTCACTGGTTTTGGTCCTGTGTGACCATCAACCTCACGATGAGGAGCCAGTAGTGTCACTGGTTTTGGTCCTGTGTGACCATCAACCTCACAATGAGGAGCCAGTAGTGTCACTGGCTTTGGTCCTGTGTGACCATCAACCTCACGATGAGGAGCCAGTATTGTCACTGGTTTTGGTCCTGTGTGACCATCAGCCTCACGATGAGGAGCCAGTATTGTCACTGGTTTTAGTCCTGTGTGACCATCAACCTCACAATGAGCAGCCAGTATTGTCACTGGTTTTGGTCCTGTGTGACCATCAGCCTCACGATGAGGAGCCAGTATTGTCACTGGTTTTGGTCCTGTGTGACCATCAGCCTCACGATGAGGAGCCAGTATTGTCACTGGTTTTGGTCCTGTGTGACCATCAACCTCACGATGAGGAGCCAGTATTGTCACTGGTTTTGGTCCTGTGTGACCATCAACCTCACGATGAGGAGCCAGTATTGTCACTGGTTTTGGTCCTGTGTGACCATCAACCTCACAATGAGGAGCCAGTATTGTCACTGGTTTTGGTCCTGTGTGACCATCAACCTCACGATGAGGAGCCAGTATTGTCACTGGTTTTGGTCCTTTGTCACTGTTCTCTGTGCACAGCCACACCTGGGCTTCTCCTGTCACCATCCTGGCAACAGCAATGCACAGGGAGCTGTTAATTTCAAATTGTTATGAGGCAGTCCACCAGAGGAGTTACTGTCCTACTGCAAAGTCACTTTGGTGTATTTAGTGATGCTTGTTCTGATCCAGTGTTTGTAGGATACTGCAGTCATGGAGCTAGTGTGAGTGAGCGTCCTCTCCTTTGGGGTGCCACCATGTCTCTCCAATGGCAGTCCCCATGAACTTGCTGAGAACGGCAACCTCGTCATGAACTTTCTAAGGTCATAGAGGTGAAACTGAGGTCACCGTGAGAGTATGGCATGAACAGACACAGACTTTGAGACTGTTTCTTTTTGTACACTGATCTATGAGGATAGAGAGGATGACTATGATGCTGTGATCTATGAGGATAGAGAGGATGACTGTGATGCTGTGATCTATGAGGATAGAGAGGATGACTGTGATGCTGTGATCTATGAGGATAGAGAGGATGGCTGTGATGCTGTGATCTATGAGGATAGAGAGGATGACTGTGATGCTGTGATCTATGAGGATAGAGAGGATGACTTGATGCTGTGATCTATGAGGATAGAGAGGATGACTGTGATGCTGTGATCTATGAGGATAGAGAGGATGACTGTGATGCTGTGATCTATGAGGATAGAGAGGATGACTGTGATGCTGTGATCTATGAGGATAGAGAGGACGACTGTGATGCTGTGATCTATGAGGATAGAGGGATGACTGTGATGCTGTGATCTATGAGGATAGAGAGGATGACTATGATGCTGTGATCTATGAGGATAGAGGGGATGATGCTATCTATGAGGATAGAGGGGATGACTGTGATGCTGTGATCTATGAGGATAGGAACGATAGGATGACTGTGATGCTGTGATCTATGAGGATAGAGAGGATGACTGTGATGCTGTGATCTATGAGGATAGAGGGGATGACTGTGATGCTGTGATCTATGAGGATAGAGGGGATGACTATGATGCTGTGATCTATGAGGATAGAGGGGATGACTATGATGCTGTGATCTATGAGGATAGAGGGATGACTTGATGCTGTGATCTATGAGGATAGAGAGGATGACTGTGATGCTGTGATCTATGAGGATAGAGGGATGACTGTGATGCTGTGATCTATGAGGATAGAGGGATGACTGTGATGCTGTGATCTATGAGGATAGAGAGGATGACTGTGATGCTGTGATCTATGAGGATAGAGAGGATGACTGTGATGCTGTGATCTATGAGGATAGAGAGGATGACTGTGATGCTGTGATCTATGAGGATAGAGGGATGACTGTGATGCTGTGATCTATGAGGATAGAGGGATGACTGTGATGCTGTGATCTATGAGGATAGAGGGATGACTGTGATGCTGTGATCTATGAGGATAGAGGGGATGACTGTGATGCTGTGATCTATGAGGATAGAGAGGATGACTGTGATGCTGTGATCTATGAGGATAGAGGGATGACTGTGATGCTGTGATCTATGAGGATAGAGGGATGACTGTGATGCTGTGATCTATGAGGATAGAGGGGATGACTGTGATGCTGTGATCTATGAGGATAGAGAGGATGACTGTGATGCTGTGATCTATGAGGATAGAGAGGATGACTGTGATGCTGTGATCTGTGAGGATAGAGGGGATGACTGTGATGCTGTGATCTATGAGGATAGAGGGGATGACTGTGATGCTGTGATCTATGAGGATAGAGAGGATGACTGTGATGCTGTGATCTATGAGGATAGAGGGGATGACTGTGATGCTGTGATCTGTGAGGATAGAGGGGATGACTGTGATGCTGTGATCTATGAGGATAGAGGGGATGACTGTGATGCTGTGATCTATGAGGATAGAGAGGATGACTGTGATGCTGTGATCTATGAGGATAGAGGGGATGACTATGATGCTGTGATCTATGAGGATAGAGGGGATGACTATGATGCTGTGATCTATGAGGATAGAGGGGATGACTATGATGCTGTGATCTATGAGGATAGAGGGGATGATCTATGAGGATAGAGAGGATGACTGTGATGCTGTGATCTGTGAGGATAGAGAGGATGACTGTGATGCTGTGGAGTTCCATTCTGGTCTGAGACTGCATCACAGGGCTGCACTCTGCACTGACTTTAAAACATCTCAAAGGTACATCCACATTCAGGGGATGAAACTCAGGTGTGTGGTCCCTGTCTCCCAGGTGAGTCCATTGCAAACTCAGCTCTGGGTACAAGCTGATAGAGGCCAA